>CM034615.1:24279529-24565854 GCA_020080225.1 Gynochthodes officinalis
ACCTAGTGTTCTACTAGATCAGTAAGATTTAAAGGCACTAAAATGTGTTAGCAGTTTTTGATTTGAACCTTACGGATATAAAAAGCCAACAACACATAACAAGCAACTAGCCCAAACCTAACTTGGGAAACGAGTAGAATCAAGAAAGATTGTACCAATGGATGAAGCGTCGTCACAACCTGGGGTTCTACTAGATTTGCAAGATACAAAGGCACAAGATTGTATTAGGAGTTTTTCATTTGCACCTTAGGGATATAAGAAGCCAACAACACACAACGAGTAACTCGCCAAAACTTAACTTGTGAAACAAGTGGAATCAAGCAAGATTAGGGCAACGGTTGAAAAGACATCACAACCATGTTTTCTAAAAGATTGATAAGTTTCACAGATACTAGACGTGTTAGGAGTTTTTGATTTGCACCTTACGGCTATAAGGAGCCAACAACCCACCACGAGCAACTACCCCAAACTTATCTTGCTAAACAAGTAAAATCAAGGAAGATTAGACCAATGGATGAATTATCGCCACAACCTGGGGTTCCACTAGATTAATAACTTTCAAAAGCACTGGAATGTATTAGGAGTTTTTGATTTGCACCTTACGGATATAAGAAGCCAACAACACACAACAACTAACTAGCCCAAACCTAACTTGCGAAACAAGTAGAATCAAGAAAGATTAGACCAGTGGATGAAGCATCGTCACAGCCTTGCGTTCTACTAGATTAATAGGATTCAAAGGCACTAGAATGTATTAGGAGTTTTTTATTTGTACCTTACGGATATAAGAAGCCAACAACACACAACGAGTAACTAGCCCAAACCAAGCTTGCGAAACAAGTGGAATCAAGAAAGATTAGACGAATGGATAAATCGCAATGACAACCTAGTGTTCCACAGATTAATAGGATTCAAAGGCACTACAATTCGTTAGTAGTTTTTGATCTAAACCTTACGGCTATAAGAAGCCAACAACGCACAACAAGTAACTAGCCCAAACCTAACTTGCGAAACAAATAGAATCAAAAAAGATTAGACAAATGGATGAATCATCATCACAACCTGGGTTCTACTACATTAATAAGATTCAACGGCACAAGAATGTATTAGAAGTTTTTGATTTGCACCTTACGGATATAAGAAGCCAACAACAGAAAACAAGTAACTACCCCAAACCCAACTTGCGAAACAAGTAGAATTAAGAAAGATTAGACCAATTGATGAATCGCCATCACAACTTAGTGTTTAACTAGATTAATAAGCTTCAAAGGCACTAGAATGTGTTAGTTGTTTTTGATTTGCACCTTACGGATATAAGAGGCCAACAATGTACAACGAGTAACTAGCCCAAACTTAACTTGTGAAACAAGTGAAATCAAGGAATATTCGAGCAATGGTTGAAAGGACATCACAACCTTGTTTTCTAAAAGATTAATAAGATTCACAGACACTAATATGTGTTAGGAGTTTTTGGTCCGCACCTTATGGCTATATGGAGCCAACAACACACAACCAGTAACTAGCCCAAACTTAACTTGCGAAACAAGTTATTTCAAGGAAGATTAGACCAATGGATGAAACGCCATCACAACCCAGTATTGAACAAGATTAATAAGATTCAAATGCACTAGAATGTGTTAGGAATTTTTGATTTGTACCTTATGGCTATAGGGAGCCAACAACACACAACTAGTAACTAGCCAAAACTTAACATGCAAAACAAGTAAAATCAAGGAAGATTAGACCATTGTATTAAATGACATCACAACGTTGTTTTTTAAAAGATTAATAAGATTCACAGACACTAGGATGTGTTAGGACTTTTTTGATTGGCACCGTACAGCTATAAGGAGCCAAAAACGGACAACGAGTAACTATCTCAAATTTAACTAGCGAAACAAGAAGAATAAAAAATGGATGAATCGCCATCACAACCTAGTGTTCTACTAGATTAAAATGATTCAAAGGCACTAGAATGTGTTAGTAGTTTTTGATTTGAACCTTACAGATAAAAAAAGCCAACAACACATAACAAGCAAGTAGCCCAAACCTAACTTGCGAAACGAGTAGAATCAAGAAAGATTGGGCCAATGGATGAAGCATCGTCCCAACTTGGGTTTCTACTAGATTAGCAAGATTCAAAGGCACAAGATTGTATTAGGAGCTTTTCATTTGCACCTTACGGATATAAGACGCCAACAACACACAACGAGTAACTCGCCAAAATTTAACTTGTGAAACAAGTGGAATCAAGCAAGATTAGGGCAACGGTTGAAACGACATCACAACCATGTTTTCTAAAAGATTGATAAGTTTCACAGATACTAGATGTGTTAGGAGTTTTTGATTTGCACCTTACGGCTATAAGGAGCCAACAACCCACAACGAGCAACTAGCCCAAACTTAACTTGCAAAACAAGTAAAATCAAGGAAGATTAGACCAATGGATGAATTATCGTCACAAGCTGGGGTTCCACAAGATTAATAACTTTCAAAAGCAGTGGACTGTATTAGGAGTTCTTGATTTGCACCTTACGGATATAAGAAGCCAACAACACACAACGAGTAACTACCCCAAACCTAACTTGTGAAACAAGTAGAATCAAGAAAGATTATACCAGTGGATGAAGCATAGTCACAACCTTGCGTTCTACTAGATTAATAAAATTAAAAGGCACAAGAATGTATTAGGAGTCTTCGATTTGCACCTTACGACTATAAGGAGCCAATAACAGACAACAAGCAGTTGGCGAAATTTAACTTGCGAAATAGGTAAAATCAGTGAAGCTTCGGCCAATGGATGAATCATCGTCACAACCTGGGGTTCCAGTAGATTAATAACATTCAAAGGCACTAGAATGTATTAGGAATTTTTTATTTGCACCTTACGGATAGAAGGAGCCAACATCGCACAACGAGTAACTATTCCAAATTTAACTTGCGAAACAAACAGAATTAAGAAAGATTATACCAATGGATGAATCGCCATCACAACCTAGTGTTCTACTAGATCAGTAAGATTTAAAGGCTCTAAAATGTGTTAGCAGTTTTTGATTTGAACCTTACGGATATAAAAAGCCAACAACACATAACAAGCAACTAGCCCAAACCTAACTTGGGAAACGAGTAGAATCAAGAAAGATTGTACCAATGGATGAAGCGTCGTCACAACCTGGGGTTCTACTAGATTTGCAAGATTCAAAGGCACAAGATTGTATTAGGAGTTTTTCATTTGCACCTTACGGATATAAGAAGCCAACAACACACAACGAGTAACTCGCCAAAACTTAGCTTGTGAAACAAGTGGAATTAAGCAAGATTAGGGCAACGGTTGAAACGACATCACAACCATGTTTTCTAAAAGATTGATAAGTTTCACAGATACTAGATGTGTTAGGAGTTTTTGATTTGCACCTTACGGCTATAAGGAGCCAACAACCCACAACGAGCAACTAGCCCAAACTTATCTTGCGAAACAAGTAAAATCAAGGAAGATTAGGCCAATGGATGAATTGTCGTCACAACCTAGGGTTCCACTTGATTAATAACTTTCAAAAGCACTGGAATGTATTAGGAGTTCTTGATTTGCACCTTACGGATATAAGAAGCCAACAACACACAACAAGTAACTAGCCCAAACCTAACTTGCGAAACAAGTAGAATCAAGAAAGATTAGACCAGTGGATGAAGCATCGTCACAGCCTTGCGTTCTACTAGATTAATAGGATTCAAAGGCACTAGAATGTATTAGGAGTTTTTTATTTGTACCTTACGGATATAAGAAGCCAACAACATACAACGAGTAACTAGCCCAAACCAAACTTGCGAAACAAGTGGAATCAAGAAAGATTAGACGAATGGATAAATCGCCATGACAACCTAGTGTTCCACTAGATTAATAGGATTCAAAGGCACTACAATTCGTTAGTAGTTTTTGATCTAAACCTTACGGCTATAAGAAGCCAACAACGCACAACAAGCAACTAGCCCAAACCTAACTTGCGAAACAAATAGAATCAAGAAAGTTAGACAAATGGATGAATCATCATCACAACCTGGGTTCTACTACATTAATAAGATTCAACGGCACAAGAATGTATTAGAAGTTTTTGATTTTCACCTTACGGATATAAGAAGCCAACAACAGAAAACAAGTAACTACCCCAAACCCAACTTGCGAAACAAGTAGAATTAAGAAAGATTAGACCAATTGATGAATCGCCATCACAACTTAGTGTTCAACTAGATTAATAAGCTTCAAAGGCACTAGAATGTGTTAGTTGTTTTTGATTTGCACCTTACGGATATAAGAGGCCAACAATGTACAACGAGTAACTAGCCCAAACTTAACTTGTGAAACAAGTGAAATCATGGAATATTCGAGCAATGGTTGAAAGGACATCACAACCTTGTTTTCTAAAAGATTAATAAGATTCACAGACACTAATATGTGTTAGGAGTTTTTGGTCCGCACCTTATGGCTATATGGAGCCAACAACACACAACCAGTAACTAGCCCAAACTTAACTTGTGAAACAAGTTATTTGAAGGAAGATTAGACAAATGGATGAAACGCCATCACAACCCAGTATTGAACAAGATTAATAGATTCAAATGCACTAGAATGTGTTAGGAATTTTTGAATTGTACCTTATGGCTATAGGGAGCCAACAACACACTACTAGTAACTAGCCAAAACTTAACATGCGAAACAAGTAAAATCAAGGAAGATTAGACCAATGGATTAAATGACATCACAACGTTGTTTTTTAAAAGATTAATAAAATTCACAAACACTAGGACGTGTTAGGAGTTTTTTGATTGGCACCGTACGACTATAAGGAGCCAAAAAAGGCCAACGAGTAGCTATCCCAAATTTAACTTGCGAAACAAGTAGAATCAAGAAATATTAGACCAATGGATGAATCGCCATCACAACCTAGTGTTCTACTAGATTAATATGATTCAAAGGCACTAGAATGTGTTAGTAGTTTTTGATTTGAACCTTACAGATAAAAAAAGCCAACAACACATAACAAGCAAGTAGCCCAAACCTAACTTGCGAAACGAGTAGAATCAAGAAAGATTGGGCCAATGGATGAAGCATCGTCCCAACTTGGGTTTCTATTAGATTAGCAAGATTCAAAGGCACAAGATTGTATTAGGAGCTTTTCATTTGCACCTTACGGATATAAGACGCCAACAGCACACAACGAGTAACTCGCCAAAATTTAACTTGTGAAACAAGTGGAATCAAGCAAGATTAGGGCAACGGTTGAAACGACATCACAACCATGTTTTCTAAAAGATTGATAAGTTTCACAGATACTAGATGTGTTAGAAGTTTTTGATTTGCACCTTACGGCTATAAGGAGCCAACAACCCACAACGAGCAACTAGCCCAAACTTAACTTGCAAAACAAGTAAAATCAAGGAAGATTAGACCAATGGATGAATTATCGTCACAAGCTGGGGTTCCACAAGATTAATAACTTTCAAAAGCAGTGGACTGTATTAGGAGTTCTTGATTTGCACCTTACGGATATAAGAAGCCAACAACACACAACAACTAACTAGCCCAAACCTAACTTGTGAAACAAGTAGAATCAAGAAAGATTATACCAGTGGATGAAGCATAGTCACAACCTTGCGTTCTACTAGATTAATAAAATTAAAAGGCACAAGAATGTATTAGGAGTCTTCGATTTGCACCTTACGACTATAAGGAGCCAATAACAGACAACAAGCAGTTGGCGAAATTTAACTTGCGAAATAGGTAAAATCAGTGAAGCTTCGGCCAATGGATGAATCATCGTCACAACCTGGGGTTCCAGTAGATTAATAACATTCAAAGGCACTAGAATGTATTAGGAATTTTTTATTTGCACCTTACGGATAGAAGGAGCCAACATCGCACAACGAGTAACTATTCCAAATTTAACTTGCGAAACAAATAGAATTAAGAAAGATTATACCAATGGATGAATCGCCATCACAACTTAGTGTTCTACTATATCAGTAAGATTTAAAGGCTCTAAAATGTGTTAGCAGTTTTTGATTTGAACCTTACGGATATAAAAAGCCAACAACACATAACAAGCAACTAGCCCAAACCTAACTTGGGAAACGAGTAGAATCAACAAAGATTGTACCAATGGATGAAGCGTCGTCACAACCTGGGGTTCTACTAGATTTGCAAGATTCAAAGGCACAAGATTGTATTAGGAGTTTTTCATTTGCACCTTACGGATATAAGAAGCCAACAACACACAACGAGTAACTCGCCAAAACTTAGCTTGTGAAACAAGTGGAATTAAGCAAGATTAGGGCAACGGTTGAAACGACATCACAACCATGTTTTCTAAAAGATTGATAAGTTTCACAGATACTAGATGTGTTAGGAGTTTTTGATTTGCACCTTACGGCTATAAGGAGCCAACAACCCACAACGAGCAACTAGCACAAACTTATCTTGCGAAACAAGTAAAATCAAGGAAGATTAGACCAATGGATGAATTGACGTCACAACCTGGGGTTCCACTAGATTAATAACTTTCAAAAGCACTGGAATGTATTAGGAGTTCTTGATTTGCACCTTACGGATATAAGAAGCCAACAACACACAACAAGTAACTAGCCCAAACCTAACTTGCGAAACAAGTAGAATCAAGAAAGATTAGACCAGTGGATGAAGCATCGTCACAGCCTTGCGTTCTACTAGATTAATAGGATTCAAATGCACTAGAATGTATTAGGAGTTTTTTATTTGTACCTTACGGATATAAGAAGCCAACAACACACAACGAGTAACTAGCCCAAACCAAACTTGCGAAACAAGTGGAATCAAGAAAGATTAGACGAATGGATAAATCGCCATGACAACCTAGTGTTCCACTAGATTAATAGGATTCAAAGGCACTACAATTCGTTAGTAGTTTTTGATCTAAACCTTACGGCTATAAGAAGCCAACAACGCACAACAAGCAACTAGCCCAAACCTAACTTGCGAAACAAATAGAATCAAGAAAGTTGGACAAATGGATGAATCATCATCACAACCTGGGTTCTACTACATTAATAAGATTCAACGGCACAAGAATGTGTTAGTAGTTTTTGATTTGCACCTTACGGATATAAGAGGCCAACAATGTAGAACGAGTAACTAGCCCAAACTTAACTTGTGAAACAAGTGAAATCAAGGAATATTCGAGCAATGGTTGAAAGGACATCACAACCTTGTTTTCTAAAAGATTAATAAAATTCACAGACACTAGGATGTGTTAGGAGTTTTTTGATTGGCACCGTACGACTATAAGGAGCCAAAAACGGACAACGAGTAACTATCCCAAATTTAACTTGCGAAACAAGTAGAATCAAGAAAGATTAGACCAATGGATGAATCGCCATCACAAGCTAGTGTTCTACTAGATTAATATGATTCAAAGGCACTAGAATGTGTTAGTAGTTTTTGATTTGAACCTTACAGATAAAAAAAGCCAACAACACATAACAAGCAAGTAGCCCAAACCTAACTTGCGAAACGAGTAGAATCAAACAAGATTGGGCCAATGGATGAAGCATCGTCCCAACTTGGGTTTCTACTAGATTAGCAAGATTCAAAGGCACAAGATTGTATTAGGAGCTTTTCATTTGCACCTTACGGATATAAGACGCCAACAGCACACAATGAGTAACTCGCCAAAATTTAACTTGTGAAACAAGTGGAATCAAGCAAGATTAGGGCAACGGTTGAAACGACATCACAACCATGTTTTCTAAAAGATTGATAAGTTTCACAGATACTAGATGTGTTAGGAGTTTTTGATTTGTACCTTACGGCTTTAAGGAGCGAACAACCCACAACGAGCAACTAGCCTAAACTTAACTTGCAAAACAAGTAAAATCAAGGAAGATTAGACCAATGGATGAATTATCGTCACAAGCTGGGGTTCAACAAGATTAATAACTTTCAAAAGCCTGGATTTGTATTAGAAGTTCTTGATTTGCCCTTACGGATATAAGAAGCCAACAACACACAACGAGTAACTACCCCAAACCTAACTTGTGAAACAAGTAGAATCAAGAAAGATTAGACCAGTGGATGAAGCATCGTCACAACCTTGCGTTCTACTAGATTAATAAAATTAAAAGGCACTAGATTGTTTTAGGAATGTCTTCGATTTGCACCTTACGACTATAAGGAGCCAATAACAGACAACAAGCAGTTGGCGAAATTTAACTTGCGAAATAAGTAAAATCAGTGAAGCTTCGGCCAATGGATGAATCATCGTCACAACACAGGGTTCAGTAGATTAATAACATTCAAAGGCACTAGAATGTATTAGGAGTTTTGATTTGCACCTTACGGATAGAAGGAGCCAACATCGCTGTGAGTAACTATTCCAAATTTAACTTGCGAAACAAATAGAATTAAGAAAGATTATACCAATGGATAAATCGCCATCACAACCTAGTGTTCTACTAGATCAGTAAGATTTAAAGGCACTAAAATGTGTTAGCAGTTTTTGATTTGAACGTTACGGATATAAAAAGCCAACAACACATAACAAGCAACTAGCCTAAACCTAACTTGGGAAACGAGTAGAATCAAGAAAGATTGTACCAATGGATGAGCGTCGTCACAACCTGGGGTTCTACGAGATTTGCAAGATTCAAAGGCACAAGATTGTATTAGGAGTTTTTCATTTGCACCTTACGGATATAAGAAGCCAACAACACACAACGAGTAACTCGCGAAAACTTAACTTGTGAAACAAGTGGAATCAAGCAAGATTAGGGCAACGGTTGAAACGACATCACAACCATGTTTTCTAAAAGATTGATAAGTTTCACAGATACTAGATGTGTTAGGAGTTTTTGATTTGCACCTTACGGCTATAAGGAGCCAACAACCCACAACGAGCAACTAGCCCAAACTTAACTTGCGAAACTAGTAAAATCAAGGAAGATTAGACCAATGGATGAATTGTCGTCACAACCTGGGGTTCCACTAGATTAATAACTTTCAAAAGCACTGGAATGTATTAGGAGTTCTTGATTTGCACCTTACGGATATAAGAAGCCAACAACACACAACAAGTAACTAGCCCAAAACTAACTTGCGAAACAAGTAGAATCAAGAAAGATTAGACCAGTGGATGAAGCATCGTCACAGCCTTGCATTCTACTAGATTAATAGGATTCAAAGGCACTAGAATGTATTAGAAGTTTTTTATTTGTACCTTACGGATATAAGAAGCCAACAACACACAACGAGTAACTAGCCCAAACCAAACTTGCGAAACAAGTGGAATCAAGAAAGATTAGACGAATGGATAAATCGCCATGACAACCTAGTGTTCCACTAGATTAATAGGATTCAAAGGCACAACAATTCGTTAGTAGTTTTTGATCTAAACCTTACGGCTATAAGAAGCCAACAATGCACAACAAGCAACTTGTCCAAACATAACTTGCGAAACAATTAGAATCAAGAAAGATTAGACAAATGGATGAATCATCATCACAACCTGGGTTCTACTACATTAATAAGATTCAACGCCACAAGAATGTATCAGAAGTTTTTGATTTGCACCTTAAGGATATAAGAAGCCAACAACAGAAAACAAGTAACTACCCCAAACCTAACTTGCGAAACAAGTAGAATTTAGAAAGATTAGACTAATTGATGAATCGCCATCACAACTTAGTGTTCCACAAGATTAATAAGATTCAAAGGCACTAGAATGTGTTACTAGTTTTTGATTTGCACCTTACGGATATAAGAGGCCAACAATGTACAACGAGTAACTAGCCCAAACTTAACTTGTGAAACAAGTGAAATCAAGGAATATTCGAGTAATGGTTGAAAGGACATCACAACCTTGTTTTCTAAAAGATTAATAACATTCACAGAAACTAATATGTGTTAGGAGTTTTTGGTCCGCACCTTATGGCTATATGGAGCCAACAACACACAACCAGTAACTAGCCCAAACTTAACTTGCGAAACAAGTTATTTCATGGAAGATTAGACCAGTGGATGAAACACCATCACAACCCAGTATTGAACAAGATTAAAAAGATTCAAATGCACTAGAATGTGTTAGGAATTTTTGATTTGTACCTTATGGCTATAGGGAGCCAACAACACACAACTAGTAACTAGCCAAAACTTAACATGGGAAACAAGTAAAATCAAGGAAGATTAGACCAAGGGATTAAATGACATCACAACGTTGTTTTTCAAAAGATTAATAAGATTCACAGACACTAGGATGTGTTAGGAGTTTTTTGATTGGCACCGTACGACTATCAGGAGCCAAAAACGGACAACGAGTAACTATCCCAAATTTAACTTGCGAAACAAGTAGAATCAAGAAAGATTAGACCAATGGATGAATCGCCATCACAACCTAGTGTTCTACTAGATTAATATGATTCAAAGGCACTAGAATGTGTTAGTAGTTTTTGATTTAAACCTTACAGATAAAAAAAGCCAACAACAAATAACAAGCAAGTAGCCCAAACCTAACTTGCGAAACGAGTAGAATCAAGAAAGATTGGGCCAATGGATGAAGCATCGTCCCAACTTGGGTTTCTACTAGATTAGCAAGATTCAAAGGCACAAGATTGTATTAGGAGCTTTTCATTTGCACCTTACGGATATAAGACGCATGTGACACACAACGAGTAACTCGCCAAAATTTAACTTGTGAAACAAGTGGAATCAAGCAAGATTAGGGCAACGGTTGAAACGACATCACAACCATGTTTTCTAAAAGATTGATAAGTTTCACAGATACTAGATGTGTTAGGAGTTTTTGATTTGCACCTTACGGCTTTAAGGAGCGAACAACCCACAACGAGCAACTAGCCTAAACTTAACTTGCGAAACAAGTAAAATCAAGGAAGATTAGACCAATGGATGAATTGTCGTCACAAGCTGGGGTTCCACAAGATTAATAACTTTCAAAAGCCTTTGGGTGTATTAGGAGTTCTTGATTTGCACCTTACGGATATAAAAAGCCAACAACACACAACGAATAACTACCCCAAACCTAACTTGTGAAACAAGTAGAATCAAGAAAGATTAGACCAGTGGATGAAGGATCGTCACAACCTTGCGTTCTCCTAGATTAATAAAATTAAAAGGCACTAGAATGTATTAGGAGTCTTCGATTTGCACCTTACGACTATAAGGAGCCAATAACAGACAACAAGCAGTTGGCGAAATTTAACTTGCGAAATAAGTAAAATCAGTGAAGCTTCGGCCAATGGATGAATCATCGTCACAACCTAGGGTTCCAGTAGATTAATAACATTCAAAGGCACTAGAATGTATTAGGAGTTTTTGATTTGCACCTTACGGATAGAAGGAGCCAACAGCGCACAACGAGTAACTATTCCAAATTTAACTTGCGAAACAAATAGAATTAAGAAAGATTATACCAATGGATGAATCGCCATCACAACCTAGTGTTCTACTAGATCAGTAAGATTTAAAGGCTCTAAAATGTGTTAGCAGTTTTTGATTTGAACCTTGCGGATATAAAAAGCCAACAACACAAAACAAGCAACTAGCCCAAACCTAACTTGGGAAACTAGTAGAATCAAGAAAGATTGTACCAATGGATGAAGCGTCGTCACAACCTGGGGTTCTACTAGATTTGCAAGATTCAAAGGCACAAGATTGTATTAGGAGTTTTTCATTTGCACCTTACGGATATAAGAAGCCAACAACACACAACGAGTAACTCGCCAAAACTTAGCTTGTGAAACAAGTGGAATTAAGCAAGATTAGGGCAACGGTTGAAACGACATCACAACCATGTTTTCTAAAAGATTGATAAGTTTCACAGATACTAGATGTGTTAGGAGTTTTTGATTTGCACCTTACGGCTATAAGGAGCCAACAACCCACAACGAGCAACTAGCACAAACTTATCTTGCGAAACAAGTAAAATCAAGGAAGATTAGACCAATGGATGAATTGTCGTCACAACCTGGGGTTCCACTAGATTAATAACTTTCAAAAGCACTGGAATGTATTAGGAGTTCTTGATTTGCAACTTACGGATATAAGAAGCCAACAACACACAACCAGTAACTAGCCCAAACCTAACTTGCGAAACAAGTAGAATCAAGAAAGATTAGACCAGTGGATGAAGCATCGTCACAGCCTTGCGTTCTACTAGATTAATAGGATTCAAAGGCACTAGAATGTATTAGGAGTTTTTTATTTGTACCTTACGGATATAAGAAGCCAACAACACACAACGAGTAACTAGCCCAAACCAAACTTGCGAAACAAGTGGAATCAAGAAAGATTAGACGAATGGATAAATCGCCATGACAACCTAGTGTTCCACTAGATTAATAGGATTCAAAGGCACTACAATTCGTTAGTAGTTTTTGATCTAAACCTTACGGCTATAAGAAGCCAACAACGCACAACAAGCAACTAGCCCAAACCTACCTTGCGAAACAAATAGAATCAAGAAAGTTAGACAAATGGATGAATCATCATCACAACCTGGGTTCTACTACATTAATAAGATTCAACGGCACAAGAATGTATTAGAAGTTTTTGATTTGCACCTTACGGATATAAGAAGCCAACAACAGAAAACAAGTAACTAGCCCAAACCTAACTTGCGAAACAAGTAGAATTAAGAAAGATTAGACCAATTGATGAATCGCCATCACAACTTAGTGTTCCACTAGATTAATAAGATTCAAAGGCACTAGAATGTGTTAGTAGTTTTTGATTTGCACCTTACGGATATAAGAGGCCAACAATGTACAACGAGTAACTAGCCCAAACTTAACTTGTGAAACAAGTGAAATCAAGGAATATTCGAGCAATGGTTGAAAGGACATCACAACCTTGTTTTCTAAAAGATTAATAAAATTCACAGACACTAGGATGTGTTAGGAGTTTTTTGATTGGCACCGTACGACTATCAGGAGCCAAAAACGGACAACGAGTAACTATCCCAAATTTAACTTGCGAAACAAGTAGAATCAAGAAAGATTAGACCAATGGATGAATCGCCATCACAACCTAGTGTTCTACTAGATTAATATGATTCAAAGGCACTAGAATGTGTTAGTAGTTTTTGATTTGAACCTTACAGATAAAAAAAGCCAACAACACATAACAAGCAAGTAGCCCAAACCTAACTTGCGAAACGAGTAGAATCAAGAAAGATTGGGCCAATGGATGAAGCATCGTCCCAACTTGGGTTTCTACTAGATTAGCAAGATTCAAAGGCACAAGATTGTATTAGGAGCTTTTCATTTGCACCTTACGGATATAAGGCATGTGACACACAACGAGTAACTCGCCAAAATTTAACTTGTGAAACAAGTGGAATCAAGCAAGATTAGGGCAACGGTTGAAACGACATCACAACCATGTTTTCTAAAAGATTGATAAGTTTCACAGATACTAGATGTGTTAGGAGTTTTTGATTTGCACCTTACGGCTTTAAGGAGCGAACAACCCACAACGAGCAACTAGCCTAAACTTAACTGGCGAAACAAGTAAAATCAAGGAAGATTAGACCAATGGATGAATTGTCGTCACAAGCTGGGGTTCCACAAGATTAATAACTTTCAAAAGCACTGGACTGTATTAGGAGTTCTTGATTTGCACCTTACGGATATAAAAAGCCAACAACACACAACGAATAACTACCCCAAACCTAACTTGTGAAACAAGTAGAATCAAGAAAGATTAGACCAGTGGATGAAGGATCGTCACAACCTTGCGTTCTCCTAGATTAATAAAATTAAAAGGCACTAGAATGTATTAGGAGTCTTCGATTTGCACCTTACGACTATAAGGAGCCAATAACAGACAACAAGCAGTTGGCGAAATTTAACTTGCGAAATAAGTAAAATCAGTGAAGCTTCGGCCAATGGATGAATCATCGTCACAACCTAGGGTTCCAGTAGATTAATAACATTCAAAGGCACTAGAATGTATTAGGAGTTTTTGATTTGCACCTTACGGATAGAAGGAGCCAACAGCGCACAACGAGTAACTATTCCAAATTTAACTTATAAACAAATAGAATTAAGAAAGATTATACCAATGGATGAATCGCCATCACAACCTAGTGTTCTACTAGATCAGTAAGATTTAAAGGCTCTAAAATGTGTTAGCAGTTTTTGATTTGAACCTTGCGGATATAAAAAGCCAACAACACAAAACAAGCAACTAGCCCAAACCTAACTTGGGAAACGAGTAGAATCAAGAAAGATTGTACCAATGGATGAAGCGTCGTCACAACCTGGGGTTCTACTAGATTTGCAAGATTCAAAGGCACAAGATTGTATTAGGAGTTTTTCATTTGCACCTTACGGATATAAGAAGCCAACAACACACAACGAGTAACTCGCCAAAACTTAGCTTGTGAAACAAGTGGAATTAAGCAAGATTAGGGCAACGGTTGAAACGACATCACAACCATGTTTTCTAAAAGATTGATAAGTTTCACAGATACTAGATGTGTTAGGAGTTTTTGATTTGCACCTTACGGCTATAAGGAGCCAACAACCCACAACGAGCAACTAGCACAAACTTATCTTGCGAAACAAGTAAAATCAAGGAAGATTAGACCAATGGATGAATTGTCGTCACAACCTGGGGTTCCACTAGATTAATAACTTTCAAAAGCACTGGAATGTATTAGGAGTTCTTGATTTGCAACTTACGGATATAAGAAGCCAACAACACACAACCAGTAACTAGCCCAAACCTAACTTGCGAAACAAGTAGAATCAAGAAAGATTAGACCAGTGGATGAAGCATCGTCACAAATTGCGTTCTACTAGATTAATAGGATTCAAAGGCACTAGAATGTATTAGGAGTTTTTTATTTGTACCTTACGGATATAAGAAGCCAACAACATACAACGAGTAACTAGCCCAAACCAAACTTGCGAAACAAGTGGAATCAAGAAAGATTAGACGAATGGATAAATCGCCATGACAACCTAGTGTTCCACTAGATTAATAGGATTCAAAGGCACTACAATTCGTTAGTAGTTTTGATCTAAACCTTACGGCTATAAGAAGCCAACAACGCACAACAAGCAACTAGCCCAAACCTACCTTGCGAAACAAATAGAATCAAGAAAGTTAGACAAATGGATGAATCATCATCACAACCTGGGTTCTACTACATTAATAAGATTCAACGGCACAAGAATGTATTAGAAGTTTTTGATTTGCACCTTACGGATATAAGAAGCCAACAACAGAAAACAAGTAACTAGCCCAAACCTAACTTGCGAAACAAGTAGAATTAAGAAAGATTAGACCAATTGATGAATCGCCATCACAACTTAGTGTTCCACTAGATTAATAAGCTTCAAAGGCACTAGAATGTGTTAGTAGTTTTTGATTTGCACCTTACGGATATAAGAGGCCAACAATGTAGAACGAGTAACTAGCCCAAACTTAACTTGTGAAACAAGTGAAATCAAGGAATATTCGAGCAATGGTTGAAAGGACATCACAACCTTGTTTTCTAAAAGATTAATAAAATTCACAGACACTAGGATGTGTTAGGAGTTTTTTGATTGGCACCGTACGACTATAAGGAGCCAAAAACGGACAACGAGTAACTATCCCAAATTTAACTTGCGAAACAAGTAGAATCAAGAAAGATTAGACCAATGGATGAATCGCCATCACAACCTAGTGTTCTACTAGATTAATATGATTCAAAGGCACTAGAATGTGTTAGTAGTTTTTGATTTGAACCTTACAGATAAAAAAAGCCAACAACACATAACAAGCAAGTAGCCCAAACCTAACTTGCGAAACGAGTAGAATCAAGAAAGATTGGGCCAATGGATGAAGCATCGTCCCAACTTGGGTTTCTACTAGATTAGCAAGATTCAAAGGCACAAGATTGTATTAGGAGCTTTTCATTTGCACCTTACGGATATAAGACGCCAACAGCACACAACGAGTAACTCGCCAAAATTTAACTTGTGAAACAAGTGGAATCAAGCAAGATTAGGGCAACGGTTGAAACGACATCACAACCATGTTTTCTAAAAGATTGATAAGTTTCACAGATACTAGATGTGTTAGGAGTTTTTGATTTGTACCTTACGGCTTTAAGGAGCGAACAACCCACAACGAGCAACTAGCCTAAACTTAACTTGCAAAACAAGTAAAATCAAGGAAGATTAGACCACTGGATGAATTATCGTCACAAGCTGGGGTTCAACAAGATTAATAACTTTCAAAAGCACTGGACTGTATTAGAAGTTCTTGATTTGCCCCTTACGGATATAAGAAGCCAACAACACACAACGAGTAACTACCCCAAACCTAACTTGTGAAACAAGTAGAATCAAGAAAGATTAGACCAGTGGATGAAGCATCGTCACAACCTTGCGTTCTACTAGATTAATAAAATTAAAAGGCACTAGAATGTTTTAGGAATGTCTTCGATTTGCACCTTACGACTATAAGGAGCCAATAACAGACAACAAGCAGTTGGCGAAATTTAACTTGCGAAATAAGTAAAATCAGTGAAGCTTCGGCCAATGGATGAATCATCGTCACAACCTGGGGTTCCAGTAGATTAATAACATTCAAAGGCACTAGAATATATTAGGAGTTTTTGATTTGCACCTTACGGATAGAAGGAGCCAACATCGCACAACGAGTAACTATTCCAAATTTAACTTGCGAAACAAATAGAATTAAGAAAGATTATACCAATGGATAAATCGCCATCACAACCTAGTGTTCTACTAGATCAGTAAGATTTAAAGGCACTAAAATGTGTTAGCAGTTTTTGATTTGAACCTTACGGATATAAAAAGCCAACAACACATAACAAGCAACTAGCCCAAACCTAACTTGGGAAACGAGTAGAATCAAGAAAGATTGTACCAATGGATGAGCGTCGTCACAACCTGGGGTTCTACGAGATTTGCAAGATTCAAAGGCACAAGATTTTATTAGGAGTTTTTCATTTGCACCTTACGGATATAAGAAGCCAACAACACACAACGAGTAACTCGCCAAAACTTAACTTGTGAAACAAGTGGAATCAAGCAAGATTAGGGCAACGGTTGAAACGACATCACAACCATGTTTTCTAAAAGATTGATAAGTTTCACAGATACTAGATGTGTTAGGAGTTTTTGATTTGCACCTTACGGCTATAAGGAGCCAACAACCCACAACGAGCAACTAGCCCAAGCTTAACTTGCGAAACAAGTAAAATCAAGGAAGATTAGACCAATGGATGAATTGTCGTCACAACCTGGGGTTCCACTAGATTAATAACTTTCAAAAGCACTGGAATGTATTAGGAGTTCTTGATTTGCACCTTACGGATATAAGAAGCCAACAACACACAACAAGTAACTAGCCCAAACCTAACTTGCGAAACAAGTAGAATCAAGAAAGATTAGACCATGGATGAAGCATCACACAGCCTTGCGTTCTACTAGATTAATAGGATTCAAAGGCACTAGAATGTATTAGAAGTTTTTTATTTGTACCTTACGGATATAAGAAGCCAACAACACACAACGAGTAACTAGCCCAAACCAAACTTGCGAAACAAGTGGAATCAAGAAAGATTAGACGAATGGATAAATCGCCATGACAACCGAGTGTTCCACTAGATTAATAGGATTCAAAGGCACTACAATTCGTTAGTAGTTTTTGATCTAAACCTTACGGCTATAAGAAGCCAACAACGCACAACAAGCAACTAGTCCAAACATAACTTGCGAAACAATTAGAATCAAGAAAGATTAGACAAATGGATGAATCATCAGCACAACCTGGGTTCTACTACATTAATAAGATTCAACGCCACAAGAATGTATCAGAAGTTTTTGATTTGCACCTTAAGGATATAAGAAGCCAACAACAGAAAACAAGTAACTACCCCAAACCTAACTTGCGAAACAAGTAGAATTTAGAAAGATTAGACTAATTGATGAATCGCCATCACAACTTAGTGTTCCACTAGATTAATAAGATTCAAAGGCACTAGAATGTGTTACTAGTTTTTGATTTGCACCTTACGGATATAAGAGGCCAACAATGTACAACGAGTAACTAGCCCAAACTTAACTTGAGAAACAAGTGAAATCAAAGAATATTCGAGTAATGGTTGAAAGGACATCACAACCTTGTTTTCTAAAAGATTAATAACATTCACAGACACTAATATGTGTTAGGAGTTTTTGGTCCGCACCTTATGGCTATATGGAGCCAACAACACACAACCAGTAACTAGCCCAAACTTAACTTGCGAAACAAGTTATTTCATGGAAGATTAGACCAGTGGATGAAACACCATCACAACCCAGTATTGAACAAGATTAAAAAGATTCAAATGCACAAGAATGTGTTAGGAATTTTTGATTTGTACCTTATGGCTATAGGGAGCCAACAACACACAACTAGTAACTAGCCAAAACTTAACATGCGAAACAAGTAAAATCAAGGAAGATTAGACCAATGGATTAAATGACATCACAACGTTGTTTTTCAAAAGATTAATAAGATTCACAGACACTAGGATGTGTTAGGAGTTTTTTGATTGGCACCGTAAGGCTATCAGGAGCCAAAAACGGACAACGAGTAACTATCCCAAATTTAACTTGCGAAACAAGTAGAATCAAGAAAGATTAGACCAATGGATGAATCGCCATCACAACCTAGTGTTCTACTAGATTAATATGAGTCAAAGGCACTAGAATGTGTTAGTAGTTTTTGATTTGAATGTTACAGATAAAAAAAGCCGACAACACATAACAAGCAAGTAGCCCAAACCTAACTTGCGAAACGAGTAGAATCAAGAAAGATTGGGCCAATGGATGAAGCATCGTCCCAACTTGGGTTTCTACTAGATTAGCAAAATTCAAAGGCACAAGATTGTATTAGGAGCTTTTTATTTGCACCTTACGGATATAAGACGCCAACAGCACACAACGAGTAACTCGCCAAAATTTAACTTGTGAAACAAGTGGAATCAAGCAAGATTAGGGCAACGGTTGAAACGACATCACAACCATGTTTTCTAAAAGATTGATAAGTTTCACAGATACTAGATGTGTTAGGAGTTTTTGATTTGCACCTTACGGCTATAAGGAGCCAACAACCCACAACGAGCAATTAGCCTAAACTTCACTTGCAAAACAAGTAAAATCAAGGAAGATTAGACCAATGGATGAATTATCATCACAAGCTGGGGTTCCACAAGATTAATAACTTTCAAAAGCACTGGACTGTATTAGGAGTTCTTGATTTGCACCTTACGGATATAAGAAGCCAACAACACACAACGAGTAACCACCCCAAACCTAACTTGTCAAACAAGTAGAATCAAGAAAGATTAGACCAGTGGATGAAGCATCCTCACAACCTTGCGTTCTACTAGATTAATAAAATTAAAAGGCACTAGAATGTATTAGGAGTCTTCGATTTGCACCTTACGACTATAAGGAGCAATAACAGACAACAAGCAATTGGCAAAATTTAACTTGCGAAATAAGTAAAATCAGTGAAGCTTCGGCCAATGGATGAATCATCGTCACAACCTGGGGTTCCAGTAGATTAATAACATTCAAAGGCACTAGAATGTATTAGGAGTTTTTGATTTGCACCTTACGGATAGAAGGAGCCAACATCGCACAACGAGTAACTATTCCAAATTTAACTTGCGAAACAAATAGAATTAAGAAGGATTATACCAATGGATGAATCGCCATCACAACCTAGTGTTCTACTAGATCAGTAAGATTCAAAGGCACTAAAATGTGTTAGCGGTTTTTGATTTGAACCTTACGGGTATAAAAATCCAACAACACATAACAAGCAACTAGCCCAAACCTAACTTGGGAAACGAGTAGAATCAAGAAAGATTGTACCAATGGATGAAGGGTCGTCACAACCTGGGGTTCTACTAGATTTGCAAGATTCAAAGGCACAAGATTGTATTAGGAGTTTTTCATTTGCACCTTACGGATATAAGAAGCCAACAACACACAACGAGTAACTCGCCAAAACTTAACTTGTGAAACAAGTGGAATTAAGCAAGAATAGGGCAACGGTTGAAACGACATCACAACCATGTTTTCTAAAAGATTGATAAGTTTCACAGATACTAGATGTGTTAGGAGTTTTTGATTTGCACCTTACGGCTATAAGGAGCCAAGAACCCACAACGAGCAACTAGCCCAAACTTAACTTGCGAAACAAGTAAAATCAAGGAAGATTAGACCAATGGATGAATTGTCGTCACAACCTGGGGTCCCACTAGATTAATAACTTTCAAACGCACTGGAATGTATTAGGAGTTCTTGATTTGCACCTTACGGATATAAGAAGCCAACAACACAAAACAAGTAACTAGCCCAAACCTAACTTGCGAAACAAGTAGAATCAAGAAAGATTACACCAGTGGATGAAGCATCGTCGCAGCCTTGCGTTCTACTAGATTAATAGGATTCAAAGGCACTAGAATGTATTAGGAGTTTTTTATTTGTACCTTACGGATATAAGAAGCCAACAACACACAACGAGTAACTAGCCCAAACCAAACTTGCGAAACAAGTGGAATCAAGAAAGATTAGACGAATGGATAAATCGCCATGACAACCTAGTGTTCCACTAGATTAATAGGATTCAAAGGCACTACAATTCCTTAGTAGTTTTTGATCTAAACCTTACGGCTATAAGAAGCCAACAACGCACAACAAGCAACTAGCCCAAACCTAACTTGCGAAACAAATAGAATCAAGAAAGATTAGACAAATGGATGAATCATCATCACAACCTGGGTTCTACTACATTAATAAGATTCAACGGCAGAAGAATGTATTAGAAGTTTTTGCTTTGCACCTTACGGATATAAGAAGCCAACAACAGAAAACAAGTAACTAGCCCAAACCTAACTTGCGAAACAAGTAGAATTAAGAAAGATTAGACCAATTGATGAATCGCCATTACAACTTAGTGTTCCACTAGATTAATAAGATTCATAGGCACTAGAATGTGTTAGTAGTTTTTGATTTGCACCTTACGGATATAAGAGGCCAACAATGTACAACGAGTAACTAGCCCAAACTTAACTTGTGAAACAAGTGAAATCAAGGAATATTCGAGCAATGGTTGAAAGGACATCACAACCTTGTTTTCTAAAAGATTAATAAGATTCACAGACACTAATATGTGTTAGGAGTATTTGGTCCGCACCTTATGGCTATATGGAGCCAACAACTCACAACCAGTAACTAGCCCAAACTTAACTTGCGAAACAAGTTATTTCAAAGAAGATTAGACCAATGGATGAAACGCCATCACAACCCAGTATTGACCAAGATTAATAAGATTCAAATGCACTAGAATGTGTTAGGAATTTTTGATTTGTACCTTATGGCTATAGGGAGCCAACAACACACAACTAGTAACTAGCCAAAACTTAACATGCAAAACAAGTAAAATCAAGGAAGATTAGACCAATGGATTAAATGACATCACAATGTTGTTTTTTAAAAGATTAATAAGATTCACAAACACTAGGATGTGTTAGGAGTTTTTTGATTGGCACCGTACGGCTATAAGGAGCCAAAAACGGACAACGAGTAACTATCCCAAATTTAACTTGCGAAACAAGTAGAATCAAGAAAGATTAGACCAATGGATGAATCGCCATCACAACCTAGTGTTCTACTAGATTAATATGAGTCAAAGGCACTAGAATGTGTTAGTAGTTTTTGATTTGAATGTTACAGATAAAAAAAGCCGACAACACATAACAAGCAAGTAGCCCAAACCTAACTTGCGAAACGAGTAGAATCAAGAAAGATTGGGCCAATGGATGAAGCATCGTCCCAACTTGGGTTTCTACTAGATTAGCAAAATTCAAAGGCACAAGATTGTATTAGGAGCTTTTTATTTGCACCTTACGGATATAAGACGCCAACAGCACACAACGAGTAACTCGCCAAAATTTAACTTGTGAAACAAGTGGAATCAAGCAAGACTAGGGCAACGGTTGAAACGACATCACAACCATGTTTTCTAAAAGATTGATAAGTTTCACAGATACTAGATGTGTTAGAAGTTTTTGATTTGTACTTTACGGCTATAAGGAGCCAACAACCCACAACGAGCAACTAGCCTAAACTTAACTTGCAAAACAAGTAAAATCAAGGAAGATTAGACCAATGGATCAATTATCGTCACAAGCTGGGGTTCCACAAGATTAATAACTTTCAAAAGCACTAGACTGTATTAGGAGTTCTTGATTTGCACCTTACGGATATAAGAAGCCAACAACACACAACGAGAAACTACCCCAAACCTAACTTGTGAAACAAGTAGAATCAAGAAAGATTAGACCAGTGGATGAAGCATCGTATCAACCTTGCGTTCTACTAGATTAATAAAATTAAAAGGCACTAGAATGTATTAGGAGTCTTCGATTTGCACCTTACGACTATAAGGAGCCAATAACAGACAACAAGCAGTTGGCGAAATTTAACTTGCGAAAAAAGTAAAATCAGTGAAGCTTCGGCCAATGGATGAATCATCGTCACAACCTGGGGTTCCAGTAGATTAATAACATTCAAAGGCACTAGAATGTATTAGGAGTTTTTGATTTGCACCTTACGGATAGAAGGAGCCAACATCGCACAACGAGTAACTATTCCAAATTTAACTTGCGAAACAAATAGAATTAAGAAAGATTATACCAATGGATGAATCGCCATCACAACCTAGTGTTCTACTAGATCAGTAAGATTTAAAGGCACTAAAATGTGTTAGCGGTTTTTGATTTGAACCTTACGGATATAAAAAGCCAACAACACATAACAAGCAACTAGCCCAAACCTAACTTGGGAAACGAGTAGAATCAAGAAAGATTGTACCAATGGATGAAGCGTCGTCACAACCTGGGGTTCTACTAGATTTGAAAGATTCAAAGGCACAAGATTGTATTATGAGTTTTTCATTTGCACCTTACGGATATAAGAAGCCAACAACACACAACGAGTAACTCGCCAAAACTTAACTTGTGAAACAAGTGGAATTAAGCAAGAATAGGGCAACGGTTGAAACGACATCACAACCATGTTTTCTAAAAGATTGATAAGTTTCACAGATACTAGATGTGTTAGGAGTTTTTGATTTGCACCTTACGGCTATAAGGAGCCAAGAACCCACAACGAGCAACTAGCCCAAACTTAACTTGCGAAACAAGTAAAATCAAGGAAGATTAGACCAATGGATGAATTGTCGTCACAACCTGGGGTTCCACTAGATTAATAACTTTCAAAAGCACTGGAATGTATTAGGAGTTCTTGATTTGCACCTTACGGATATAAGAAGCCAACAACACACAACAAGTAACTAGCCCAAACCTAACTTGCGAAACAAGTTGAATCAAGAAAGATTAGACCAGTGGATGAAGTATCACAAATTTCTATGCTCTACTAGATTAATAGGATTCAAAGGCACTAGAATGTATTAGGAGTTTTTTATTTGTACCTTACGGATATAAGAAGCCAACAACACACAACGAGTAACTAGCCCAAACCAAACTTGCGAAACAAGTGGAATCAAGAAAGATTAGACGAATGGATAAATCGCCATGACAACCTAGTGTTCCACTAGATTAATAGGATTCAAAGGCACTACAATTCGTTAGTAGTATTTGATCTAAACCTTACGGCTATAAGAGCCAACAACGCACAACAAGCAACTAGCCCAAACCTAACTTGCGAAACAAATAGAATCAAGAAAGATTAGACAAATGGATGAATCATTATCACAACCTGGGTTCTACTACATTAATAAGATTGAACGGCACAAGAATGTATTAGAAGTTTTTGATTTGCACCTTACGGATATAAGAAGGCAACAACAGAAAACAAGTAACTAGCCCAAACCTAACTTGCGAAACAAGTAGAATTAAGAAAGATTAGACCAATTGATGAATCGCCATCACAACTTAGTTTTCCACTAGATTAATAAGATTCAAAGGCACTAGAATGTGTTAGTAGTTTTTGATTTGCACCTTACGGATATAAGAGGCCAACAATGTACAACGAGTAACTAGCCCAAACTTAACTTGTGAAACAAGTGAAATCAAGGAATATTCGAGCAATGGTTGAAAGGACATCACAACCTTGTTTTCTAAAAGATTAATAAGATTCACAGACACTAATATGTGTTAGGAGTATTTGGTCCGCACCTTATGGCTATATGGAGCCAACAACACACAACGAGTAACTAGCCCAAACTTAACTTGCGAAACAAGTTATTTCAAAGAAGATTAGACCAATGGATGAAAGGCCATCACAACCCAGTATTGAACAAGATTAATAAGATTCAAATGCACTAGAATGTGTTAGGAATTTTTGATTTGTACCTTATGGCTATAGGTAGCCAACAACACACAACTACTAACTAGCCAAAACTTAACATGCAAAACAAGTAAAATCAAGGAAGATTAGACCAATGGATTAAATGACATCACAATGTTGTTTTTTAAAAGATTAATAAGATTCACAGACACTAGGATGTGCTAGAGTTTTGATTGGCACCGTACGGCTATAAGGAGCCAAAAACGGACAACGAGTAACTATCCCAAATTTAACTTCCGAGACAAGTAGAATCAAGAAAGATTAGACCAATGGATGAATCGCCATCACAACCTATTGTTCTACTAGATTAATATGATTCAAAGGCACTAGAATGTGTTAGTAGTTTTTGATTTGAACTCATGATAAAAAAGCCAACAACACATAACAAGCAAGTAGCCCAAACCTAACTTATAAACGAGTAGAATCAAGAAAGATTGGGCCAATGGATGAAGCATCGTCCCAACTTGGGTTTCTACTAGATTAGCAAGATTCAAAGGCACAAGATTGTATTAGGAGCTTTTCATTTGCACCTTACGGATATAAGACGCCAACAGCACACAACGAGTAACTCGCCAAAATTTAACTTGTGAAACAAGTGGAATCAAGCAAGATTAGGGCAACGGTTGAAACGACATCACAACCATGTTTTCTAAATGATTGATAAGTTTCACGATACTAGATGTGTTAGGAGTTTTTGATTTGTACCTTACGGCTATAAGGAGCCACCAACCCACAACGAGCAACTAGCCTAAACTTAACTTGCAAAACAAGTAAAATCAAGGAAGATTAGACCAATGGATGAATTATCGTCACAAGTCAGTTCCACAAGATTAATAACTTTCAAAAGCACTGATCAGTATTAGGAGTTCTTGATTTGCATCTTACGGATATAAGAAGCCAACAACACACAACGAAACTACCCCAAACCTAACTCGTGAAACAAGTAGAATCAAGAAAGATTAGACCAAAGGATGAAGCATCGCAACAACCTTTGCTCTACTAGATTAATAAAAGTAAAAGGCACTAGAATGTATTAGAGTCTTGATTTGCACCTTACGACTATAAGGAGCCAATAATGCATAACAACAAGCGGTTAAATTTAACTTATAAATAAGTAAAATCGGTGAAGCTTCGCCAATGGATGAATCATCGTCACAACCTGGGTTCCAGAGATTAATAACATTCAAAGGCACTAGAATGTATTAGAGTTTTTGATTTGCACCTTACGGATGTATGAGCCAACATCGCACAACGAGTAACTATTCCAAATTTAACTTGCGAAACAAATAGAATTAAGAAAGATTATACCAATGGATGAATCGCCATCACAACCTAGTGTTCTACTAGATCAGTAAGATTTAAAGGCACTAAAATGCGTTAGCAGTTTTTGATTTGAACCTTACGGATATAAAAAGCCAACAACACATAACAAGCAACTAGCCCAAACCTAACTTTGGAAACGAGTAGAATCAAGAAAGATTGTACCAATGGATGAAGCGTCGTCACAACCTGGGGTTCTACTAGATTTGCAAGATTCAAAGGCACAAGATTGTATTAGGAGTTTTTCATTTGCACCTTACGGATATAAGAAGCCAACAACACACAATGAGTAACTCGCCAAAACTTTACTTATTAAACAAGTGGAATTAATCAAGATTAGGGCAACGGTTGAAACGACATCACAACCATGTTTTCTAAAAGATTGATAAGTTTCACAGATACTAGATGTGTTAGGAGTTTTTGATTTGCACCTTACGGCTATAAGGAGCCAACAACCCACAACGAGCAACTAGCCCAAACTTAACTTGCGAAACAAGTAAAATCAAGGAAGATTAGACCAATGGATGAATTGTCGTCACAACCTGGGGTTCCACTAGATTAATAACTTTCAAAAGCACTGGAATGTATTAGGAGTTCTTGATTTGCACCTTACGGATATAAGAAGCCAACAACACACAACAAGTAACTAGCCCAAACCTAACTTGCGAAACAAGTTGAATCAAGAAAGATTAGACCAGTGGATGAAGTATCGTCACAGCCTTGCGTTCTACTAGATTAATAGGATTCAAAGGCACTAGAATGTATTAGGAGTTTTTTATTTGTACCTTACGGATATAAGAAGCCAACAACACACAACGAGTAACTAGCCCAAACCAAACTTGCGAAACAAGTGGAATCAAGAAAGATTAGACGAATGGATAAATCGCCATGACAACCTAGTGTTCCACTAGATTAATAGGATTCAAAGGCACTACAATTCGTTAGTAGTATTTGATCTAAACCTTACGGCTATAAGAGCCAACAACGCACAACAAGCAACTAGCCCAAACCTAACTTGCGAAACAAATAGAATCAAGAAAGATTAGACAAATGGATGAATCATCATCACAACCTGGGTTCTACTACATTAATAAGATTGAACGGCACAAGAATGTATTAGAAGTTTTTGATTTGCACCTTACGGATATAAGAAGGCAACAAATGTAAAAACAAGTAACTAGCCCAAACCTAACTTAAGTAAACAAGTAGAATTAAGAAAGATTAGACCAATTGATGAATCGCCATCACAACTTAGTTTTCCACTAGATTAATAAGATTCAAAGGCACTAGAATGTGTTAGTAGTTTTTGATTTGCACCTTACGGATATAAGAGGCCAACAATGTACAACGAGTAACTAGCCCAAACTTAACTTGTGAAACAAGTGAAATCAAGGAATATTCGAGCAATGGTTGAAAGGACATCACAACCTTGTTTTCTAAAAGATTAATAAGATTCACAGACACTAATATGTGTTAGGAGTATTTGGTCCGCACCTTATGGCTATATGGAGCCAACAACACACAACGAGTAACTAGCCCAAACTTAACTTGCGAAACAAGTTATTTCAAAGAAGATTAGACCAATGGATGAAAGGCCATCACAACCCAGTATTGAACAAGATTAATAAGATTCAAATGCACTAGAATGTGTTAGGAATTTTTGATTTGTACCTTATGGCTATAGGTAGCCAACAACACACAACTACTAACTAGCCAAAACTTAACATGCAAAACAAGTAAAATCAAGGAAGATTAGACCAATGGATTAAATGACATCACAATGTTGTTTTTTAAAAGATTAATAAGATTCACAGACACTAGGATGTGCTAGGAGTTTTTTGATTGGCACCGTACGGCTATAAGGAGCCAAAAACGGACAACGAGTAACTATCCCAAATTTAACTTCCGAGACAAGTAGAATCAAGAAAGATTAGACCAATGGATGAATCGCCATCACAACCTATTGTTCTACTAGATTAATATGATTCAAAGGCACTAGAATGTGTTAGTAGTTTTTGATTTGAACCTTACAGATAAAAAAAGCCAACAACACATAACAAGCAAGTAGCCCAAACCTAACTTGCGAAACGAGTAGAATCAAGAAAGATTGGGCCAATGGATGAAGCATCGTCCCAACTTGGGTTTCTACTAGATTAGCAAGATTCAAAGGCACAAGATTGTATTAGGAGCTTTTCATTTGCACCTTACGGATATAAGACGCCAACAGCACACAACGAGTAACTCGCCAAAATTTAACTTGTGAAACAAGTGGAATCAAGCAAGATTAGGGCAACGGTTGAAACGACATCACAACCATGTTTTCTAAATGATTGATAAGTTTCACAGATACTAGATGTGTTAGGAGTTTTTGATTTGTACCTTACGGCTATAAGGAGCCAACAACCCACAACGAGCAACTAGCCTAAACTTAACTTGCAAAACAAGTAAAATCAAGGAAGATTAGACCAATGGATGAATTATCGTCACAAGCTGGGGTTCCACAAGATTAATAACTTTCAAAAGCACTGCACTGTATTAGGAGTTCTTGATTTGCATCTTACGGATATAAGAAGCCAACAACACACAACGAGAAACTACCCCAAACCTAACCTGTGAAACAAGTAGAATCAAGAAAGATTAGACCAGTGGATGAAGCATCGCAACAACCTTGCGTTCTACTAGATTAATAAAAGTAAAAGGCACTAGAATGTATTAGGAGTCTTCGATTTGCACCTTACGACTATAAGGAGCCAATAACAGACAACAAGCAGTTGGCGAAATTTAACTTGCGAAATAAGTAAAATCAGTGAAGCTTCGGCCAATGGATGAATCATCGTCACAACCTGGGGTTCCAGTAGATTAATAACATTCAAAGGCACTAGAATGTATTAGGAGTTTTTGATTTGCACCTTACGGACAGAAGGAGCCAACATCGCACAACGAGTAACTATTCCAAATTTAACTTGCGAAACAAATAGAATTAAGAAAGATTATACCAATGGATGAATCGCCATCACAACCTAGTGTTCTACTAGATCAGTAAGATTTAAAGGCACTAAAATGCGTTAGCAGTTTTTGATTTGAACCTTACGGATATAAAAAGCCAACAACACATAACAAGCAACTAGCCCAAACCTAACTTTGGAAACGAGTAGAATCAAGAAAGATTGTACCAATGGATGAAGCGTCGTCACAACCTGGGGTTCTACTAGATTTGCAAGATTCAAAGGCACAAGATTGTATTAGGAGTTTTTCATTTGCACCTTACGGATATAAGAAGCCAACAACACACAATGAGTAACTCGCCAAAACTTTACTTATTAAACAAGTGGAATTAATCAAGATTAGGGCAACGGTTGAAACGACATCACAACCATGTTTTCTAAAAGATTGATAAGTTTCACAGATACTAGATGTGTTAGGAGTTTTTGATTTGCACCTTACGGCTATAAGGAGCCAACAACCCACAACGAGCAACTAGCCCAAACTTAACTTCATAAACAAGTAAAATCAAGGAAGATTAGACCAATGGATGAATTGTCGTCACAACCTGGGGTTCCACTAGATTAATAACTTTCAAAAGCACTGGAATGTATTAGGAGTTCTTGATTTGCACCTTACGGATATAAGAAGCCAACAACACACAACAAGTAACTAGCCCAAACCTAACTTGCGAAACAAGTAGAATCAAGAAAGATTACACCAGTGGATGAAGCATCGTCACAGCCTTGCGTTCTACTAGAGTAATAGGATTCAAAGGCACTAGAATGTATTAGGAGTTTTTTATTTGTACCTTACGGATATAAGAAGCCAACAACACACAACGAGTAACTAGCCCAAACCAAACTTGCGAAACAAGTGGAATCAAGAAAGATTAGACGAATGGATAAATCGCCATGACAACTTAGTGTTCCACTAGATTAATAGAATTCAAAGGCACTACAATTCGTTAGTAGTTTTTGATCTAAACCTTACGGCCTTAAGAAGCCAACAACGTACAACAAGCAACTAGCCCAAACCTAACTTGCGAAACAAATAGAATCAAGAAAGATTAGACAAATGGATGAATCATCATCACAACCTGGGTTCTACTACATTAATAAGATTCAACGGCACAAGAATGTATTAGAAATTTTTGATTTGCACCTTACGGATAGAAGAAGCCAACAACAGAAAACAAGTAACTAGCCCAAACCTAACTTGCGAAACAAGTAGAATTAAGAAAGATTAGACCAATTGATGAATCGCCATCACAACTTAGTGTTCCACTAGATTAATAAGATTGAAAGGCACTAGAATGTGTTAGTAGTTTTTGATTTGCACCTTACGGATATAAGAGGCCAACAATGTACAACGAATAACTAGCCCAAACTTAACTTGTGAAACAAGTGAAATCAAGGAATATTCGAGCAATGGTTGAAAGGACATCACAACCTTGTTTTCTAAAAGATTAATAAGATTCACAGACACTAATATGTGTTAGGAGTTTTTGGTCCGCACCTTATGGCTATATAGAGCCAACAACACACAACCAATAACTAGCCCAAACTTAACTTGCGAAACAAGTTATTTCAAGGAAGATTAGACCAATGGATGAAACGCCATCACAACCCAGTATTGAACAAGATTAATAAGATTCAAATGCACTAGAATGTGTTAGGAATTTTTGATTTGTACCTTATGGCTATAGGGAGCCAACAACACACAACTAGTAACTAGCCAAAACTTAACATGCGAAACAAGTAAAATCAACGAAGATTAGACCAATGGATTAAATGACATCCCAACGTTGTTTTTTAAAAGATTAATAAAATTCACAGACACTAGGATGTGTTAGGAGTTTTTTTATTGGCACCGTACGGCTATAAGGAGCCAAAAACGGACAACGAGTAACTATCCCAAATTTAACTTCCGAAACAAGTAGAATCAAGAAATATTAGACCAATAGATGAATCGCCATCACAACCTAGTGTTCTACTAGATTAATATGATTCAAAGGCACTAGAATGTGTTAGTAGTTTTTGATTTGAACCTTACAGATAAAAAAAGCCAACAACACATAACAAGCAAGTAGCCCAAACCTAACTTGCGAAACAAGTGGAATCAAGCAATACTAGGACAACGGTTGAAACGACATCACAACCATGTTTTCTAAAAGATTGATAAGTTTCACAGTTACTAGATGTGTTAGAAGTTTTTGATTTGCACCTTACGGCTATAAGGAGCCAACAACCCACAACGAGGAACTAGCCTAAATTTAACTTGCAAAACAAGTAAAATCAAGGAAGATAAGACCAATGGATGAATTATCGTCACAAGCTGGGGTTCCACAAGATTAATAACTTTCAAAAGCACTGGACTGTATTAGGAGTTCTTGATTTGCACCTTACGGATATAAGAAGCCAACAACACACAACGAGTAACTAACCCAAACCTAACTTGTGAAACAAGTAGAATCAAGAAAGATTAGACCAGTGGATGAAGTATCGTCACAACCTTGCGTTCTACTAGATTAATAAAATTAAAAGGCACTAGAATGTATTAGGAGTCTTCGATTTGCACCTTACGACTATAAGGAGCCAATAACAGACAACAAGCAGTTGGCGAAATTTAACTTGCGAAATAAGTAAAATCAGTGAAGCTTCGGCCAATGGATGAATCATCGTCACAACCTGGGGTTCCAGTAGATTAATAACATTCAAAGGCACTAGAATGTATTAGGATTTTTTGATTTGCACCTCACGGATAGAAGGAGCCAACATCGCACAACGAGTAACTATTCCAAATTTAACTTGCGAAACAAATAGAATTAAGAAAGATTATACTAATGGATGAATCGCCACCACAACCTAGTGTTCTACTAGATCAGTAAGATTTAAAGGCACTAAAATGTGTTAGCAGTTTTTGATTTGAACCTTACGGATATAAAAAGCCAACAACACATAACAAGCAACTAGACCAAACCTAACTTGGGAAACGAGTAGAATCAAGAAAGATTGTACCAATGGATGAAGTATCGTCACAACCTGGGGTTCTACTAGATTTGCAAGATTCAAAGGCACAAGATTGTATTAGGAGTTTTTCATTTGCACCTTACGGATATAAGACGCCAACAGCACACAATGAGTAACTCGCCAAAATTTAACTTGTGAAACAAGTGGAATCAAGCAAGATTAGGGTAACGGTTGAATCGACATCACAACCATGTTTTCTAAAAGATTGATAAGTTTCACAGATACTAGATGTGTTAGGAGTTTTTGATTTGTACCTTACGGCTATAAAGAGCCAACAACCCACAACGAGCAACTAGCCTAAACTTAACTTACAAAACAAGTAAAATCAAGGAAGATTAGACCAATGGATCAATTATCGTCACAAGCTGGGGTTCCACAAGATTAATAACTCTCAAAAGCACTGGACTGTATTAGGAGTTCTTGATTTACACCTTACGGATATAAGAAGCCAACAACACACAACGAGAAACTACCCCAAACCTAACTTGTGAAACAAGTAGAATCAAAAAAGATTAGACCAGTGGATGAAGCATCGTAACAACCTTGCGTTCTACTAGATTAATAAAATTAAAAGGCACTAGAATGTATTAGGAGTCTTCTATTTGCACCTTACGACTATAAGGAGCCAATAACAGACAACAAGCAGTTGGCGAAATTTAACTTGCGAAATAAGTAAAATCAGTGAAGCTTCGGCCAATGGATGAATCATCGTCACAACCTGGGGTTCCAGTAGATTAATAACATTCAAAGACTCTAGAATGTATTAGGAGTTTTTGATTTGCACCTTACGGATAGAAGGAGCCAACATCGCACAACGAGTAACTATTCCAAATTTAACTTGCGAAACAAATAGAATTAAGAAAGATTATACCAATGGATGAATCGCCATCACAACCTAGTGTTCTACTAGATCAGTAAGATTTAAAGGCACTAAAATGTGTTAGCAGTTTTTGATTTGAACCTTACGGATATAAAAAGCCAACAACACATAACAAGTAACTAGCCCAAACCTAACTTGGGAAACGAGTATAATCAAGAAAGATTGTACCAATGGATGAAGCATCGTCACAACCTGCGGTTCTACAAGATTTGCAACATTCAAAGGCACAAGATTGTATTAGGAGTTTTTCATTTGCACCTTACGGGTATAAGAAGCCAACAACACACAACGAGAAACTCGCCAAAACTTAACTTGTGAAACAAGTGGAATCAAGCAAGATTAGGGGACCGGTTGAAACGACATCACAACCATGTTTTCTAAAAGACTGATAAGTTTCACAGATACTAGATGTGTTAGGAGTTTTTGATTTGCACCTTACGGCTATAAGGAGCCAACAACCTACAACGAGCAACTAGCCCAAACTTAACTTGCGAAACAAGTAAAATCAAGGAAGATTAGACCAATGGATGAATTATTGTCACAACCTGGGGTTCCACTAGATTAATAACTTTCAAAAGCACTGGAATGTATTAGGAGTTCTTGATTTGCACCTTACGGATATAAGAAGCCAACAACACACAACAAGTAACTAGCCCAAACCTAACTTGCGAAACAAGTAGAATCCAGAAAGATTAGACCAGTGGATGAAGCATCGTCACAGCCTTGCGTTCTACTAGATTAATAGGATTCAAAGGCACTAGAATGTATTAGGAGTTTTTTATTTGTACCTTACGGATATAAGAAGCCAACAACATACAACGAGTAACTAGCCCAAACCAAACTTGCGAAACAAGTGGAATCAAGAAAGATTAGACGAATGGATAAATCGCCATGACAACCTAGTGTTCCACTAGATTAATAGGATTCAAAGGCACTACAATTCGTTAGTAGTTTTTGATCTAAACCTTACGGCTATAAGAAGCCAACAACGCACAACAAGCAACTAGCCCAATGAGTAACTATCCCAAACACTAGGATCTGTTAGGAGTGTTTTGATTGGCACCGCACGGCTATAAGGAGCCAAAAACGGACAACGAGTAACTATCCCAAATTAACTTGCAAAACAAGTAGAATCAAGAAAGATTAGACCAATGGATGAATCGCCATCACAACCTAGTGTTCTACTAGATTAATATGATTCAAAGGCACTAGAATGTGTTAGTAGTTTTTTATTTGAACCTTACAGATAAAAGAAGCCAACAACACATAACAAGCAGGTAGCCCAAACCTAACTTGCGAAACGAGTAGAATCAAGAAAGATTGGGCCAATGGATGAAGCATCGTCCCAACTTGGGATTCTACTAGATTAGCAAGATTCAAAGGCACAAGATTGTATTAGGAGCTTTTCATTTGCACCTTACGGATATAAGACGCCAACAGCACAAAACGAGTAACTCGCCAAAATTTAACTTGTGAAACAAGTGGAATCAAGCAAGATTAGGGCAACGGTTGAAACGACATCACAACCATGTTTTCTAAAAGATTGATAAGTTTCACATATACTAGATGTGTTAGGAGTTTTTGATTTGCACCTTACGGCTATAAGGAGCCAACAACCCACAACGAGCAACTAGCGTAAACTTAACTTGCAAAACAAGTAAAATCAAGGAAGATTAGACCAATGGATGAATTATCGTCACAAGCTGGGGTTCCACAAGATTAATAACTTTCAAAAGCACTGGATTGTATTAGGAGTTCTTGATTTGAACCTTACGGATATAAGAAGCCAACAACACACAACGAGTAACTACCCCAAACCTAACTTGTGAAACAAGTAGAATCAAGAAAGATTAGACCAGTGGATGAAGCAATGTCACAACCTTGCGTTCTACTAGATTAATAAAATTAAAAGGCACTAGAATGTATTAGGAGTCTTCGAATTGCACCTTACGACTATAAGGAGCCAATAATGCATAACAAGCAGTTGGCGAAATTTAACTTGCGAAATAAGTAAAATCAGTGAAGCTTCGGCCAATGGATGAATCATCGTCACAACCTGGGGTTCCAGTAGATTAATAACATTCAAAGGCACTAGAATGTATTAGGAGTTTTTGATTTGCACCTTACGGATAGAAGGAGCCAACATCGCACAACGAGTAACTATTCCAAATTTAACTTGCGAAACAAATAGAATTAAGAAAGATTATACCAATGGATGAATCGCCATCACAACCTAGTGTTCTACTAGATCAGTAAGATTTAAAGGCACCAAAATGTGTTAGCAGTTTTTGATTTGAACCTTACGGATATAAAAAGCCAACAACACATAACAAGCAACTAGCCCAAACCTAACTTTGGAAACGAGTAGAATCAAGAAAGATTGTACCAATGGATGAAGCGTCGTCACAACCTGGGGTTCTACTAGATTTGCAAGATTCAAAGGCACAAGATTGTATTAGGAGTTTTTCATTTGCACCTTACGGATATACGAAACCAACAACACACAACGAGTAACTAGCGCAAACCTAACTTGCGAAACAAGTAAAATCAAGGAAGATTAGACCAATGGATGAATTATCGTCACAAGCTGAGGTTCCACAAGATTAATAACTTTCAAAAGCACTGGACTGTATTAGGAGTTCTTGATTTGAACCTTACGGATATAAGAAGCCAACAACACACAACGAGTAACTACCCCAAACCTAACTTGTGAAACAAGTAGAATCAAGAAAGATTAGACCAGTGGAAGAAGCAATGTCACAACCTTGCGTTCTACTAGATTAATAAAATTAAAAGGCACTAGAATGTATTAGGAGTCTTCGAATTGCACCTTACGACTATAAGGAGCCAATAACAGACAACAAGCAGTTGGCGAAATTTAACTTGCGAAATAAGTAAAATCAGTGAAGCTTCGGCCAATGGATGAATCATCGTCACAACCTGGGGTTCCAGTAGATTAATAACACTCAAAGGCACTAGAATGTATTAGGAGTTTTTGATTTGCACCTTACGGATAGAAGGAGCCATATCGCACAACGAGTAACTATTCCAAATTTAACTAGCGAAACAAATAGAATTAAGAAAGATTATACCAATAGATGAATCGCCATCACAACCTAGTGTTCTACTAGATCAGTAAGATTTAAAGGCACTAAAATGTGTTAGCAGTTTTTGATTTGAACCTTACGGATATAAAAAGCCAACAACACATAACAAGCAACTAGCCCAAACCTAACTTGGGAAACGAGTATAATCAAGAAAGATTGTACCAATGGATGAAGCATCGTCACAACCTGGGGTTCTACTAGATTTGCAATATTCAAAGGCACAAGATTTTATTAGGAGTTTTTCATTTGCACCTTACGGATATAAGAAGCCAACAACACACAACGAGAAACTCGCCAAAACTTAACTTGTGAAACAAGTGGAATCAAGCAAGATTAGGGGACCGGTTGAAACGACATCACAACCATGTTTTCTAAAAGACTGATAAGTTTCACAGATACTAGATGTGTTACGAGTTTTTGATTTGCACCTTACGGCTATAAGAAGCCAACAACCCACAACGAGCAACTAGCCCAAACTTAACTTGCGAAACAAGTAAAATCAAGGAAAATTAGACCAATGGATGAATTATTGTCACAACCTGGGGTTCCACTAGATTAATAACTTTCAAAAGCACTGGAATGTATTAGGAGTTCTTGATTTGCACCTTACGGATATAAGAAGCCAACAACACACAACAAGTAACTAGACCAAACCTAACTTGCGAAACAAGAAGAATCAAGAAAGATTAGACCAGTGGATGAAGCATCGTCACAGCCTTGCGTTCTACGTGATTAATAGGATTCAAAGGCACTAGAATGTATTAGGAGTTTTTTATTTCTACCTTACGGATATAAGAAGCCAACAATAGAAAACAAGTAACTAGCCCAAACCTAACTTGCGAAACAAGTAGAATTAAGAAAGATTAGACCAATTGATGAATCGCCATTACAACTTAGTGTTCCACTAGATTAATAAGATTCAAAGGCACTAGAATGTGTTAGTAGTTTTTGATTTGCACCTTACGGATATAAGAGGCCAACAAGGTACAACGAGTAACTAGCCCAAACTTAACTTGTGAAACAAGTGAAATCAAGGAATATTCGAGCAATGGTTGAAAGGACATCACAACATTGTTTTCTAAAAGATTAATAAGATTCACAGACACTAATATGTGTTAGGAGTTTTTGGTCCGCACCTTATGGCTATATGGAGCCAACAACACACAACCAGTAACTAGCCCAAATTTAACTTGCGAAACAAGTTATTTCAAGGAAGATTAGACCAATGGATGAAACGCCATCACAACCCAGTATTGAACAAGATTAATAAGATTCAAATGCACTAGAATGTGTTAGAAATTTTTGATTTGTACCTTATGGCTATAGGGAGCCAACAACACACAACAAGTAACTAGCGAAAACTTAACATGCGAAACAAGTAAAATCAAGGAAGATTAGACCAATGGATTAAATGACATCACAACGTTGTTTTTTAAACGATTAATAAGATTCACAGACACTAGGATGTGTTAGGAGTGCTTTGATTGGCACCGTACGGCTATAAGGAGCCAAAAACGGACAACGAGTAACTATCCCAAATTTAACTTGCGAAACAAGTAGAATCAAGAAAGATTAGACCAATGGATAAATCGCCATCACAACCTAGTGTTCTCCTAGATTAATATGATTCAAAGGCACTAGAATGTGTTAGTAGTTTTTGATTTGAACCTTACAGATAAAAGAAGCCAACAACACATAACAAGCAGGTAGCCCAAACCTAACTTGCGAAACGAGTAGAATCAAGAAAGATTGGGCCAATAGATGAAGCATCGTTCCAACTTGGGATTCTACTAGATTAGCAAGATTCAAAGGCACAAGATTGTATTAGGAGCTTTTGATTTGCACCTTACGGATATAAGACGCCAACAGCACAAAACGAGTAACTCACCAAAATTTAACTTGTGAAATAAGTGGAATCAAGCAAGATTAGGGCAACGGTTGAAACGACATCACAACCATGTTTTCTAAAAGATTGATAAGTTTCACATATACTAGATGTGTTAGGAGTTTTTGATTTGCACCTTACGGCTATAAGGAGCCAACAACCCACAACGAGCAACTAGCGTAAACTTAACTTGCAAAACAAGTAAAATCAAGGAAGATTAGACCAATGGATGAATTATCACACAAGTCTGGGTTCCACAAGATTAATAACTTTCAAAAGCACTGGACTGTATTAGGAGTTCTTGATTTGAACCTTACGGATATAAGAAGCCAACAACACACAACGAGTAACTACCCCAAACCTAACTTGTGAAACAAGTAGAATCAAGAAAGATTAGACCAGTGGATGAAGCAATGTCACAACCTTGCGTTCTACTAGATTAATAAAATTAAAAGGCACTAGAATGTATTAGGAGTCTTCGAATTGCACCTTACGACTATAAGGAGCCAATAACAGACAACAAGCAGTTGGCGAAATTTAACTTGCGAAATAAGTAAAATCAGTGAAGCTTCGGCCAATGGATGAATCATCGTCACAACCTGGGGTTCCAGTAGATTAATAACACTCAAAGGCACTAGAATGTATTAGGAGTTTTTGATTTGCACCTTACGATAGAAGGAGCCATATCGCACAACGAGTAACTATTCCAAATTTAACTAGCGAAACAAATAGAATTAAGAAAGATTATACCAATAGATGAATCGCCATCACAACCTAGTGTTCTACTAGATCAGTAAGATTTAAAGGCACTAAAATGTGTTAGCAGTTTTTGATTTGAACCTTACGGATATAAAAAGCCAACAACACATAACAAGCAACTAGCCCAAACCTAACTTGGGAAACGAGTATAATCAAGAAAGATTGTACCAATGGATGAAGCATCGTCACAACCTGGGGTTCTACTAGATTTGCAAGATTCAAAGGCACAAGATTGTATTAGGAGTTTTTCATTTGCACCTTACGGATATAAAAAGCCAACAACACACAACGAGAAACTCGCCAAAACTTAACTTGTGAAACAAGTGGAATCAAGCAAGATTAGGGGACCGGTTGAAACGACATCACAACCATGTTTTCTAAAAGACTGATAAGTTTCACAGATATTAGATGTGTTAGGAGGTTTTGATTTGCACCTTACGGCTATAAGGAGCAAACAACCCACAACGAGCAACTAGCCAAACTTAACTTGCGAAACAAGTAAAATCAAGGAACATTAGACCAATGGATGAATTGTCGTCACAACCTGGGGTTCCACTAGATTAATAACTTTCAAAAGCACTGGAATGTATTAGGAGTTCTTGATTTGCACCTTACGGATATAAGAAGCCAACAACACACAACAAGTAACTAGCCCAAACCTAACTTATAAACAAGTAGAATCAAGAAAGATTAGACCAGTGGATGAAGCATCGTCACAGCCTTGCGTTCTACTAGATTAATAGGATTCAAAGGCACTAGAATGTATTAGGAGTTTTTTATTTGTACCTTACGGATATAAGAAGCCAACAACACACAACGAGTAACTAGCCCAAACCAAACTTGCGAAACAAGTGGAATCAAGAAAGATTAGACGAATGGATAAATCGCCATGACAACCTAGTGTTCTACTAGATTAATAGGATTCAAAGGCACTACAATTCGTTAGTAGTTTTTGATCTAAACCTTACGGCTATAAGAAGCCAACAACGCACAACAAGGAACTAGCCCAAACCTAACTTGCGAAACAAATAGAATCAAGAAAGATTAGACAAATGGATGAATCATCATCACAACCTGGGTTCTCCTACATTAATAAGATTCAACGGCACAAGAATGTATTAGAAGTTTTTGATTTGCACCTTACGGATATAAGAAGCCAACAACAGAAAACAAGTAACTAGCCCAAACCTAACTTGCGAAACAAGTAGAATTAAGAAAGATTAGACCAATTGATGAATCGCCATGACAACTTAGTGTTCCACTACATTAATAAGATTCAAAGGCACTAGAATGTGTTAGTAGTTTTTGATTTGCACCTTACGGATATAAGAGGCCAACAATGTACAACGAGTAACTAGCCCAAACTTAACTTGTGAAACAAGTGAAATCAAGGAATATTCGAGCAATGGTTGAAAGGACATCACAACATTGTTTTCTAAAAGATTAATAAGATTCACAGACACTAATATGTGTTAGGAGTTTTTGGTCCGCACCTTATGGCTATATGGAGCCAACAACACACAACCAGTAACTAGCCCAAACTTAACTTGCGAAACAAGTTATTTCAAGGAAAATTAGACCAATGGATGAAACGCCATCACAACCCAGTATTGAACAAGATTAATAAGATTCAAATGCACTAGAATGTGTTAGAAATTTTTGATTTGTACCTTATGGCTATAGGGAGCCAACAACACACAACAAGTAACTAGCGAAAACTTAACATGCGAAACAAGTAAAATCAACGAAGATTAGACCAATGGATTAAATGACATCACAACGTTGTTTTTTAAAAGATTAATAAGATTCACAGACACTAGGATGTGTTAGGAGTGTTTTGATTGGCACCGTACGGCTATAAGGAGCCAAAAACGGACAACGAGTAACTATCCCAAATTTAACTTGCGAAACAAGTAGAATCAAGAAAGATTAGACCAATGGATGAATCGCCATCACAACCTAGTGTTCTACTAGATTAATATGATTCAAAGGCACTAGAATGTGTTAGTAGTTTTTGATTTGAACCTTACAGATAAAAGAAGCCAACAACACATAACAAGCAGGTAGCCCAAACCTAACTTGCGAAACGAGTAGAATCAAGAAAGATTGGGCCAATAGATGAAGCATCGTCCCAACTTGGGATTCTACTAGATTAGCAAGATTCAAAGGCACAAGATGGTATTAGGAGCTTTACATTTGCACCTTAAGGATATAAGACGCCAACAGCACAAAACGAGTAACTCGCCAAAATTTAACTTGTGAAACAAGTGGAATCAAGCAAGATTAGGGCAACGGTTGAAACGACATCACAACCATGTTTTCTAAAAGATTGATAAGTTTCACATATACTAGATGTGTTAGGAGTTTTTGATTTGCTCCTTACGGCTATAAGGAGCCAACAACCCACAACGAGCAACTAGCGTAAACTTAACTTGCAAAACAAGTAAAATCAAGGAAGATTAGACCAATGGATGAATTATCGTCACAAGCTGAGGTTCCACAAGATTAATAACTTTCAAAAGCACTGGACTGTATTAGGAGTTCTTGATTTGAACCTTACGGATATAGGAAGCCAACAACACACAACGAGTAACTACCCCAAACCTAAGTTGTGAAACAAGTAGAATCAAGAAAGATTAGACCAGTGGATGAAGCAAAGTCACAACCTTGCGTTCTACTAGATTAATAAAATTAAAAGGCACTAGAATGTATTAGGAGTCTTCGAATTGCACCTTACGACTATAAGGAGCCAATAACAGACAACAAGCAGTTGGCGAAATTTAACTTGCGAAATAAGTAAAATCAGTGAAGCTTCGGCCAATGGATGAATCATCGTCACAACCTGGGGTTCCAGTAGATTAATAACACTCAAAGGCACTAGAATGTATTAGGAGTTTTTGATTTGCACCTTACGGATAGAAGGAGCCAACATCGCACAACGAGTAACTATTCCAAATTTAACTTGCGAAACAAATAGAATTAAGAAGGATTATACCAATAGATGAATCGCCATCATAACCTAGTGTTCTACTAGATCAGTAAGATTTAAAGGCACTAAAATGTGTTAGCAGTTTTTGATTTGAACCTTACGGATATAAAAAGCCAACAACACATAACAAGCAACTAGCCCAAACCTAACTTGGGAAACGAGTAGAATCAAGAAAGATTGTACCAATGGATGAAGCGTCGTCACAACCTGGGGTTCTACTAGATTTGCAAGATTCAAAGGCACAAGATTGTATTAGGAGTTTTTCATTTGCACCTTACGGATATAAGAAGCCAACAACACACAACGAGTAACTCGCCAAAACTTAACTTGTGAAACAAGTGGATTCAGGCAAGATTAGGGCAACGGTAGAAACGACATCACAACTATGTTTTCTAAAAGATTGATAAGATTCACAGATACTAGATGTGTTAGCAGTTTTTGATTTGCACCTTACGGGTTTAAGGAGCAAACAACCCACAACGAGCAACTAGCCAAACTTAACTTGCGAAACAAGTAAAATCAAGGAAGATTAGACCAATGGATGAATTGTCGTCACAACCTAGGGTTCCAGTAGATTAATAACTTTCAAAAGCACTGGAATGTATTAGGAGTTCTTGATTTGCACCTTACGGATATAAGAAGCCAACAACACACAACAAGTAACTAGCCCAAACCTAACTTGCGAAACAAGTAGAATCAAGAAAGATTAGACCAGTGGATGAAGCATCGTCACTGCCTTGCGTTCTACTAGATTAATAGGATTCAAAGGCACTAGAATGTATTAGGAGTTTTTTATTTGTACCTTACGGATATAAGAAGCCAACAACACACAACGAGTAACTAGCCCAAACCAAACTTGCGAAACAAGTGGAATCAAGAAAGATTAGACGAATGGATAAATCGCCAAGACAACCTAGTGTTCCACTAGATTAATAGGATTCAAAGGCACTACAATTCGTTAGTAGTTTTTGATCTAAACCTTACGGCTATAAGAAGCCAGCAACGCACAAAAAGCAACTAGCCCAAACCTAACTTGCGAAACAAATAGAATCAATAAAGATTAGACAAATGGATGAATCATCATCACAACCTGGGTTCTACTACATTAATGAGATTCAACGGCACAAGAATGTATTAGATGTTTTTGATTTGCACCTTACGGATATAAGAAGCCAACAACAGAAAACAAGTAACTAGCCCAAACCTAACTTGCGAAACAAGTAGAATTACGAAAGATTAGACCAATTGATGAATCGCCATCACAACTTAGTGTTCCACTACATTAATAAGATTCAAAGGCACTAGAATGTGTTAGTAGTTTTTGATTTGCACCTTACGGATATAAGAGGCCAACAATGTACAACGAGTAACTAGCCCAAACTTAACTTGTGAAACAAGTGAAATCATGGAATATTCGAGCAATGGTTGAAAGGACATCACAACCTTGTTTTCTTAAAGATTAATAAGATTCACAGACACTAATATGTGTTAGGAGTTTTTGGTCCGCACCTTATGGCTATATGGAGCCAACAACACACAACCAGTAACTAGCCCAAACTTAACTTGCGAAACAAGTTATTTCAAGGAAGATTAGACCAATGGATGAAACGCCATCACAACCCAGTATTGAACAAGATTAATAAGATTCAAATGCGCTAGAATGTGTTAGGAATTTTTGATTTGTACCTTATGGCTATAGGGAGCCAACAACACACAACTAGTAACTAGCCAAAACTTAACATGCGAAACAAGTAAAATCAAGGAAGATTAGACCACTGGATTAAATGACATCACAACGTTGTTTTTTAAAAGATTAATAAGATTCCCAGACACTAGGATGTGTTAGGAGTTTTTTGATCGGCACCGTACGGCTATAAGGAGCCAAAAACGGACAACGAGTAACTATCCCAAATTTAACTTGCGAAAGAAGTAGAATCAAGAAAGATTAGACCAATGGGTGAATCGCCATCACAACCTAGTGTTCTACTAGATTAATATGATTCAAAGGCACTAGAATGTGTTAGTAGTTTTTGATTTGAACCTTACAGATAAAAAAAGCCAACAACACATAACAAGCAAGTAGCCAAAACCTAACTTGCGAAACGAGTAGAATCAAGAAAGATTGGGCCAATGGAAGAAGCATCGTCCCAACTTGGGTTTCTACTAGATTAGCAAGATTCAAAGGTACAAGATTGTATTAGGAGCTTTTCATTTGCACCTTACGGATATAAGACGCCAACAGCACACAACGAGTAACTCGCCAAAATTTAACTTGTGAAACAAGTGGAATCAAGCAAGATTAGGGCAACGGTTGAAACGACATCACAACCATGTTTTCTAAAAGATTGATAAGTTTCACAGATACTGGATGTGTTAGGAGTTTTTGATTTGCACCTTACGGCTATAAGGAGCCAACAACCCACAACGAGCAACTAGCCTAAACTTAACTTGCAAAACAAGTAAAATCAAGGAAGATTAGACCAATGGATGATTTATCGTCACAAGCTGGGGTTCCACAAGATTAATAACTTTCAAAAGCACTGGACTGTATTAGGAGTTCTTGATTTGCACCTCACGGATATAAGAAGCCAACAACACACAACGAATAACTACCCCAAACCTAACTTGTGAAACAAGTAGAATCAAGAAAGATTAGACCAGTGGATGAAGCAACGTCACAACCTTGCGTTCTACTAGATTAATAAAATTAAAAGACACTAGAATCTATTAGGAGTCTTCGATTTGCACCATACGACTATAAGGTGCCAATAACAGACAACAAGCAATTGGCGAAATTTAACTGGCGAAATAAGTAAAATCAGTGAAGCTTCGGCCAATGGATGAATCATCGTCACAACCTGGGGTTCCAGTAGATTAATAACATTCAAAGGCACTAGAATGTATTAGGAGTTTTTGATTTGCACCTTACGGATAGAAAGAGCCAACATCGCACAACGAGTAACTATTCCAAATTTAACTTGCGAAACAATTAGAATTAAGAAAGATTATACCAATGGATAAATCGTCATCACAACCTAGTGTTCTACTAGATCAGTAAGATTTAAAGGCACTAAAATGTGTTAGCAGTTTTTGATTTGAACCTTACGGATATAAAAAGCCAACAACACATAACAAACAACTAGCCCAAACCTAACTTTGGAAACGAGTAGAATCAAGAAAGATTGTACCAATGGATGAAGCGTCGTCACAACCTGGGGTTCTACTAGATTTGCAAGATTCAAAGGCACAAGATTGTATTAGGAGTTTTTCATTTGCACCTTACGGATATAAGAAGCCAACAACACACAACGAGTAACTCGCCAAAACTTAACTTGTGAAACAAGTGGAATCAAGCAAGATTAGGGCAACGGTTGAAACGACATCACAACCATGTTTTCTAAAAGATTGATAAGTTTCACAAATACTAGATGTGTTAGGAGTTTTTGATTTGCACCTTACGGCTATAAGGAGCCAACAACCCACAACGAGCAACTAGCCCAAACTTAACTTGCGAAACAAGTAAAATCAAGGAAGATTAGACCAATGGATGAATTGTCGTCACAACCTGGGGTTCCACTACATTAATAACTTTCAAAAGCACTGGAATGTATTAGGAGTTCTTGATTTGCACCTTACGGATATAAGAAGCCAACAACACACAACGAGTAACTACCCCAAACCTAACTTGTGAAACAACTAGAATCAAGAAAGATTAGACTAGTGGATGAAGCATCGTCACAGCCTTGCGTTCTACTAGATTAATAGGATTCAAAGGCACTAGAATGTATTAGGAGTTTTTTATTTGTACCTTACGGATATAAGAAGCCAACAACACACAACGAGTAACTAGCCCAAACCAAACTTGCGAAACAAGTGGAATCAAGAAAGATTAGACGAATGGATAAATCGCCTTGACAACCTAGTGTTCCACTAGATTAATAGGATTCAAAGGCACTACAATTCGTTAGTAGTTTTTGATCTAAACCTTATGGCTATAAGAAGCCAACAACGCACAAGAAGCAACTAGCCCAAACCTAACTTGCGAAACAAATAGAATCAAGAAAGATTAGACAAATGGATGAATCATCATCACAACCTGGGTTCTACTACATTAATAAGATTCAACGGCACAAGAATGTATCAGAAGTTTTTGATTTGCACCTTACGGATATAAGAAGCCAACAACAGAAAACAAGTAACTAGCCCAAACCTAACTTGCGAAACAAGTAGAATTAAGAAAGATTAGACCAATTGATGAATCGCCATCACAACTTAGTGTTCCACTAGATTAATAAGATTCAAAGGCACTAGAATGTGTTAGTAGTTTTTGATTGGCACCTTACGGATATAAGAGGCCAACAATGTACAACGAGTAACTAGCCCAAACTTAACTTGTGAAACAAGTGAAATCAAGGAATATTCGAGCAATGGTTGAAAGGACATCACAACCTTGTTTTCTAAAAGATTAATAAGATTCACAGACACTAATATGTGTTAGGAGTTTTTGGTCCGCACCTTATGGCTATATGGAGCCAACAACACACAACTAGTAACTAGTCCAAACTTAACTTGCGAAACAAGTTATTTTAAGGAAGATTAGACCAATGGATGAAACGCCATCACAACCCAGTATTCAACAAGATTAATAAGATTCAAACGCACTAGAATGTGTTAGGAATTTTTGATTTGTACCATGTGGCTACAGGGAGCCAACAACACACAACTAGTAACTAGCCAAAACTTAACATGCGAAACAAGTAACATCAAGGAAGATTAGACCACTGGATAAAATGACATCACAACATTGTTTTCTAAAAGATTAAAAAGATTCAAAGACACTAGGATGTGTTAGGAGTTTTTTGATTGGCACCGTACGGCTATAAAGAGCCAAAAACGGACAACGAGTAACTATCCCAAATTTAACTTGCGAAACAAGTAGAATCAAGAAAGATTAGACCAATGGATGAATCGCCATCACAACCTAGTGTTCTCCTAGATTAATATGATTCAAAGGCACTAGAATGTGTTAGTAGTTTTTGATTTGAACCTTACAGATAAAAGAAGCCAACAACACATAACAAGCAGGTAGCCCAAACCTAACTTGCGAAACGAGTAGAATCAAGAAAGATTGGGCCAATAGATGAAGCATCGTCCCAACTTGGGATTCTACTAGATTAGCAAGATTCAAAGGCACAAGATTGTATTAGGAGCTTTTCATTTGCACCTTACGGATATAAGACGCCAACAGCACAAAACGAGTAACTCGCCAAAATTTAACTTGTGAAATAAGTGGAATCAAGCAAGATTAGGGCAACGGTTGAAACGACATCACAACCATGTTTTCTAAAAGATTGATAAGTTTCACATATACTAGATGTGTTAGGAGTTTTTGATTTGCACCTTACGGCTATAAGGAGCCAACAACCCACAACGAGCAACTAGCGTAAACTTAACTTGCAAAACAAGTAAAATCAAGGAAGATTAGACCAATGGATGAATTATCGTCACAAGCTGGGGTTCCACAAGATTAATAACTTTCAAAAGCACTGGACTGTATTAGGAGTTCTTGATTTGAACCTTACGGATATAAGAAGCCAACAACACACAACGAGTAACTACCCCAAACCTAACTTGTGAAACAAGTAGAATCAAGAAAGATTAGACCAGTGGATGAAGCAATGTCACAACCTTGCGTTCTACTAGATTAATAAAATTAAAAGGCACTAGAATGTATTAGGAGTCTTCGAATTGCACCTTATGACTATAAGGAGCCAATAACAGACAACAAGCAGTTGGCGAAATTTAACTTGCGAAATAAGTAAAATCAGTGAAGCTTCGGCCAATGGATGAATCATCGTCACAACCTGGGGTTCCAGTAGATTAATAACACTCAAAGGCACTAGAATGTATTAGGAGTTTTTGATTTGCACCTTACGGATAGAAGGAGCCAACATCGCACAACGAGTAACTATTCCAAATTTAACTTGCGAAACAAATAGAATTAAGAAAGATTATACCAATAGATGAATCGCCATCACAACCTAGTGTTCTACTAGATCAGTAAGATTTAAAGGCACTAAAATGTGTTAGCAGTTTTTGATTTGAACCTTACGGATATAAAAAGCCAACAACACATAACAAACAACTAGCCCAAACCTAACTTGGGAAACGAGTAGAATCAAGAAAGATTGTACCAATGGATGAAGCGTCGTAACAACCTGGGGTTCTACTAGATTTGCAAGAATCAAAGGCACAAGATTGTATTAGGAGTTTTTCATTCGCACCTTACGGATATAAGAAGCCAACAACACACAACGAGTAACTCGCCAAAACTTAACTTGTGAAACAAGTGGAATCAAGCAAGATTAGGGCAACGATTGAAACGACATCACAACCATGTTTTCTAAAAGATTGATAAGTTTCACAGATACTAGATGTGTTAGGAGTTTTTGATTTGCACCTTACGGCTATAAGGAGCCAACAACCCACAACGAGCAACTAGCCCAAACTTAACTTGCGAAACAAGTAAAATCAAGGAAGATTAGACCAATGGATGAATTGTCGTCACAACCTGGGGTTCCACTAGATTAATAACTTTCAAAAGCACTGGAATGTATTAGGAGTTCTTGATTTGCACCTTACGGATATAAGAAGCCAACAACACACAACAAGTAACTAGCCCAAACCTAACTTGCGAAACAAGTAGAATCAAGAAAGATTAGACCAGTGGATGAAGCATCGTCACAGCCTTGCGTTCTACTAGATTAATAGGATTCAAAGGCACTAGAATGTATTAGGAGTTTTTTATTTGTACCTTACGGATATAAGAAGCCAACAACACACAACGAGTAACTAGCCCAAACCAAACTTGCGAAACAAGTGGAATCAAGAAAGATTAGACGAATGGATAAATCGCCATGACAACCTAGTGTTCCACTAGATTAATAGGATTCAAAGGCACTACAATTCGTTAGTAGTTTTTGATCTAAACCTTACGGCTATAAGAAGCCAACAACGCACAAGAAGCAACTAGCCCAAACCTAACTTGCGAAACAAATAGAATCAAGAAAGATTAGACAAATGGACGAATCATCATCACAACCTGGGTTCTACTACATTAATAAGATTCAACGGGAAAAGAATGTATTAGAAGTTTTTGATTTGCACCTTACGGATAAAAGAAGCCAACAACAGAAAACAAGTAACTAGCCCAAACCTAACTTGCGAAACAGGTAGAATTAAGAAAGATTAGACCAATTGATGAATCGCCATCACAACTTAGTGTTCCACTAGATTAATAAGATTGAAAGGCACTAGAATGTGTTAGTAGTTTTTGATTTGCACCTTACGGGTATAAGAGGCCAACAATGTACAACGAGTAACTAGCCCAAACTTAACTTGTGAAACAAGTGAAATCAATGAATATTCGAGCAATGGTTGAAAGGACATCACAACCTTGTTTTCTTAAAGATTAATAAGATTCACAGACACTAATATGTGTTAGGAGTTTTTGGTCCGCACCTTATGGCTATATGGAGCCAACAACACACAACCAGAAACTAGCCCAAACTTAACTTGCGAAACAAGTTATTTCAAGGAAGATTAGACCAATGGATGAAACGCCATCACAACCCAGTATTGAACAAGATTAATAAGATTCAAAATGCGCTAGAATGTGTTAGGAATTTTTGATTTGTACCTTATGGCTATAGGGAGCCAACAACACACAACTAGTAACTAGCCAAAACTTAACATGCGAAACAAGTAAAATCAAGGAAGATTAGACCACTGGATTAAATGACATCACAACATTGTTTTTTAAAAGATTAATAAGATTCACAGACACTAGGATGTGTTAGGAGTTTTTTGATCGGCACCGTACGGCTATAAGGAGCCAAAAACGGACAACGAGTAACTATCCCAAATTTAACTTGCGAAAGAAGTAGAATCAAGAAAGATTAGACCAATGGATGAATCGCCATCACAAACTAGTGTTCTACTAGATTAATATGATTCAAAGGCACTAGAATGTGTTAGTAGTTTTTGATTTGAACCTTACAGATAAAAAAAGCCAACAACACATAACAAGCAAGTAGCCCAAACCTAACTTGCGAAACGAGTAGAATCAAGAAAGATTGGGCCAATGGATGAAGCATCGTCCCAACTTGGGTTTCTACTGGATTAGCAAGATTCAAAGGCACAAGATTGTATTAGGAGCTTTTCATTTGCACCTTACGGATATAGGACGCCAACAGCACACAACGAGTAACTCGCCAAAATTTAACTTGTGAAACAAGTGGAATCAAGCAAGAATAGGGCAACGGTTGAAACGACATCACAACCATGTTTTCTAAAAGATTGATAAGTTTCACAGATACTAGATGTGTTAGGAGTTTTTGATTTGCACCTTACGGCTATAAGGAGCCAACAACCCACAACGAGCAACTAGCCTAAACTTAACTTGCAAAACAAGTAAAATCAAGGAAGATTAGACCAATGGATGAATTATCGTCACAAGCTGGGGTTCCACAAGATTAATAACTTTCAAAAGCACTGGACTGTATTAGGAGTTCTTGATTTGCACCTTACGGATATAAGAAGCCAACAACACACAACGAGTAACTACCCCAAACCTAACTTGTGAAACAAGTAGAATCAAGAAAGATTAGACCAGAGGATGAAGCATCGTCACAACCTTGCGTTCTACTAGATTAATAAAATTAAAAGGCACTAGAATGTATTAGGAGTCTTCGATTTGCACCTTACGACTATAAGGAGCCAATAACAGACAACAAGCAGTTGGCGAAATTTAACTTGCGAAATAAGTAAAATCAGTGAAGCTTCGGCCAATGGATGAATCATCGTCACAACCTGGGGTTCCAGTAGATTAATAACATTCAAAGGCACTAGAATGTATTAGGAGTTTTTGATTTGCACCTTACGGATAGAAGGAGCCAACATCGCACAACGAGTAACTATTCCAAATTTAACTTGCGAAACAAATAGAATTAAGAAAGATTATACCAATGGATGAATCGCCATCACAACCTAGTGTTCTACTAGATCAGTAAGATTTAAAGGCACTAAAATGTGTTAGCAGTTTTTGATTTGAACCTTACGGATATAAAAAGCCAATAACACATAACAAGCAACTAGCCCAAACCTAACTTGGGAAAAGAGTAGAATCAAGAAAGATTGTACCAATGGATGAAGCGTCGTCACAACCTGGGGTTCGACTATATTTGCAAGAATCAAAGGCACAAGATTGTATTAGGAGTTTTTCATTCGCACCTTACGGATATAAGAAGCCAACAACACACAACGAGTAACTCGCCAAAACTTAACTTGTGAAACAAGTGGAATCAAGCAAGATTAGGGCAACGATTGAAACGACATCACAACCATGTTTTCTAAAAGATTGATAAGTTTCACAGATACTAGATGTGTTAGGAGTTTTTGATTTGCACCTTACGGCTATAAGGAGCCAACAACCCACAACGAGCAACTAGCCCAAACTTAACTTGCGAAACAAGTAAAATCAAGGAAGATTAGACTAATGGATGAATTGTCGTCACAACCTGGGGTTCCACTAGATTAATAACTTTCAAAAGCACTGGAATGTATTAGGAGTTCTTGATTTGCACCTTACGGATATAAGAAGCCAACAACACACAACAAGTAACTAGCCCAAACCTAACTTGCGAAACAAGTAGAATCAAGAAAGATTAGACCAGTGGATGAAGCATCGTCACAGCCTTGCGTTCTACTAGATTAATAGGATTCAAAGGCACTAGAATGTATTAGGAGTTTTTTATTTGTACCTTACGGATATAAGAAGCCAACAACACACAACGAGTAACTAGCCCAAACCAAACTTGCGAAACAAGTGGAATCAAGATAGATTAGACGAATGGATAAATCGCCATGACAACCTAGTGTTCCACTAGATTAATAGGATTCAAAGGCACTACAATTCGTTAGTAGTTTTTGATCTAAACCTTACGGCTATAAGAAGCCAACAACGCACAAGAAGCAACTAGCCCAAACCTAACTTGCGAAACAAATAGAATCAAGAAAGATTAGACAAATGGACGAATCATCATCACAACCTGGGTTCTACTACATTAATAAGATTCAACGGGAAAAGAATGTATTAGAAGTTTTTGATTTGCACCTTACGGATAAAAGAAGCCAACAACAGAAAACAAGTAACTAGCCCAAACCTAACTTATAAAGCAGTAGAATTAAGAAAGATTAGACCAATTGATGAATCGCCATCACAACTTAGTGTTCCACTAGATTAATAAGATTGAAAGGCACTAGAATGTGTTAGTAGTTTTTGATTTGCACCTTACGGATATAAGAGGCCAACAATGTACAACGAGTAACTAGCCCAAACTTAACTTGTGAAACAAGTGAAATCAATGAATATTCGAGCAATGGTTGAAAGGACATCACAACCTTGTTTTCTTAAAGATTAATAAGATTCACAGACACTAATATGTGTTAGGAGTTTTTGGTCCGCACCTTATGGCTATATGGAGCCAACAACACACAACCAGAAACTAGCCCAAACTTAACTTGCGAAACAAGTTATTTCAAGGAAGATTAGACCAATGGATGAAACGCCATCACAACCCAGTATTGAACAAGATTAATAAGATTCAAAATGCGCTAGAATGTGTTAGGAATTTTTGATTTGTACCTTATGGCTATAGGGAGCCAACAACACACAACTAGTAACTAGCCAAAACTTAACATGCGAAACAAGTAAAATCAAGGAAGATTAGACCACTGGATTAAATGACATCACAACATTGTTTTTTAAAAGATTAATAAGATTCACAGACACTAGGATGTGTTAGGAGTTTTTTGATCGGCACCGTACGGCTATAAGGAGCCAAAAACGGACAACGAGTAACTATCCCAAATTTAACTTGCGAAAGAAGTAGAATCAAGAAAGATTAGACCAATGGATGAATCGCCATCACAAACTAGTGTTCTACTAGATTAATATGATTCAAAGGCACTAGAATGTGTTAGTAGTTTTTGATTTGAACTCATGATAAAAAGCCAACAACACATAACAAGCAAGTAGCCCAAACCTAACTTGCGAAACGAGTAGAATCAAGAAAGATTGGGCCAATGGATGAAGCATCGTCCCAACTTGGGTTTCTACTAGATTAGCAAGATTCAAAGGCACAAGATTGTATTAGGAGCTTTTCATTTGCACCTTACGGATATAGGACGCCAACAGCACACAACGAGTAACTCGCCAAAATTTAACTTGTGAAACAAGTGGAATCAAGCAAGATTAGGGCAACGGTTGAAACGACATCACAACCATGTTTTCTAAAAGATTGATAAGTTTCACAGATACTAGATGTGTTAGGAGTTTTTGATTTGCACCTTACGGCTATAAGGAGCCAACAACCCACAACGAGCAACTAGCCTAAACTTAACTTGCAAAACAAGTAAAATCAAGGAAGATTAGACCAATGGATGAATTATCGTCACAAGCTGGGGTTCCACAAGATTAATAACTTTCAAAAGCACTGGACTGTATTAGGAGTTCTTGATTTGCACCTTACGGATATAAGAAGCCAACAACACACAACGAGTAACTACCCCAAACCTAACTTGTGAAACAAGTAGAATCAAGAAAGATTAGACCAGAGGATGAAGCATCGTCACAACCTTGCGTTCTACTAGATTAATAAAACTAAAAGGCACTAGAATGTATTAGGAGTGTTCGATTTGCACCTTACGACTATAAGGAGCCAATAACAGACAACAAGCAATTGGCGAAATTTAACTTGCGAAATAAGTAAAATCAGTGAAGCTTCGGCCAATGGATGAATCATCGTCACAACCTGGGGTTCCAGTAGATTAATAACATTCAAAGGCACTAGAATGTATTAGGAGTTTTTGATTTGCACCTTACGGATAGAAGGAGCCAACATCGCACAACGAGTAACTATTCCAAAGTTAACTTGCGAAACAAATAGAATTAAGAAAGATTATACCAATGGATGAATCGCCATCACAACCTAGTGTTCTACTAGATCAGTAGGATTTAAAGGCACTAAAATGTGTTAGCAGTTTTTGATTTGAACCCTACGGATATAAAAAGCCAACAACACATAACAAGCAACTAGCCCAAACCTAACTTGGGAAACGAGTAGAATCAAGAAAGATTGTACCAATGGATGAAGCGTCGTCACAACCTGGGGTTCTACTAGATTTGCAACAATCAAAGGCACAAGATTGTATTAGGACTTTTTCATTCGCACCTTACGGATATAAGAAAGCCAACAACACACAACGAGTAACTCGCCAAAAGTTAACTTGTGAAACAAGTGGAATCAAGCAAGATTAGGGCAACGGTTGAAACGACATCACAACCATGTTTTCTAAAAGATTGATAAGTTTCACAGATACTAGATGTGTTAGGAGTTTTTGATTTGCACCTTACGGCTATAAGGAGCCAACAACCCACAACGAGCAACTAGCCCAAATTTAACTTGTAAACAAGTAAAATCAAGGAAGATTAGACCAATGGATGAATTGTCGTCACAACACGGGTTCCACTAGATTAATAACTTTCAAAAGCCTTTGGAATGTATTAGGAGTTCTTGATTTGCACCTTACGGATATAAGAAGCCAACAACACACAACAAGTAACTAGCCCAAACCTAACTTGCGAAACAAGTAGAATCAAGAAAGATTAGACCAGTGGATGAAGCATCGTCACTGCCTTGCGTTCTACTAGATTAATAGGATTCAAAGGCACTAGAATGTATTAGGAGTTTTTATTTGTACCTTACGGATATAAGAAGCCAACAACACACAACGAGTAACTAGCCCAAACCAAACTTGAAACAAGTGGAATCAAGATAGATTAGACGAATGGATAAATCGCCATGACAACCTAGTGTTCCACTAGATTAATAGGATTCAAAGGCACTACAATTCGTTAGTAGTTTTGATCTAAACCTTACGGCTATAAGAAGCCAACAACGCACAAGAAGCAACTAGCCCAAACCTAACTTGCGAAACAAATAGAATCAAGAAAGATTAGACAAATGGACGAATCATCATCACAACACGGGTTCTACTACATTAATAAGATTCAACGGGAAAAGAATGTATTAGAAGTTTTTGATTTGCACCTTACGGATAAAAGAAGCCAACAACGAAAAACAAGTAACTAGCCCAAACCTAACTTCATAAAGCGGTAGAATTAAGAAAGATTAGACCAATTGATGAATCGCCATCACAACTTAGTGTTCCACTAGATTAATAAGATTGAAAGGCACTAGAATGTGTTAGTAGTTTTTGATTTGCACCTTACGGATATAAGAGGCCAACAATGTACAACGAGTAACTAGCCCAAACTTAACTTGTGAAACAAGTGAAATCAATGAATATTCGAGCAATGGTTGAAAGGACATCACAACCTTGTTTTCTTAAAGATTAATAAGATTCACAGACACTAATATGTGTTAGGAGTTTTTGGTCCGCACCTTATGGCTATATGGAGCCAACAACACACAACCAGAAACTAGCCCAAACTTAACTTGCGAAACAAGTTATTTCAAGGAAGATTAGACCAATGGATGAAACGCCATCACAACCCAGTATTGAACAAGATTAATAAGATTCAAAATGCGCTAGAATGTGTTAGGAATTTTTGATTTGTACCTTATGGCTATAGGGAGCCAACAACACACAACTAGTAACTAGCCAAAACTTAACATGCGAAACAAGTAAAATCAAGGAAGATTAGACCACTGGATTAAATGACATCACAACATTGTTTTTTAAAAGATTAATAAGATTCACAGACACTAGGATGTGTTAGGAGTTTTTTGATCGGCACCGTACGGCTATAAGGAGCCAAAAACGGACAACGAGTAACTATCCCAAATTTAACTTGCGAAAGAAGTAGAATCAAGAAAGATTAGACCAATGGATGAATCGCCATCACAAACTAGTGTTCTACTAGATTAATATGATTCAAAGGCACTAGAATGTGTTAGTAGTTTTTGATTTGAACCTTACAGATAAAAAAAGCCAACAACACATAACAAGCAAGTAGCCCAAACCTAACTTGCGAAACGAGTAGAATCAAGAAAGATTGGGCCAATGGATGAAGCATCGTCCCAACTTGGGTTTCTACTAGATTAGCAAGATTCAAAGGCACAAGATTGTATTAGGAGCTTTTCATTTGCACCTTACGGATATAGAACGCCAACAGCACACAACGAGTAACTCGCCAAAATTTAACTTGTGAAACAAGTGGAATCAAGCAAGATTAGGGCAACGGTTGAAACGACATCACAACCATGTTTTCTAAAAGATTGATAAGTTTCACAGATACTAGATGTGTTAGGAGTTTTTGATTTGCACCTTACGGCTATAAGGAGCCAACAACCCACAACGAGCAACTAGCCTAAACTTAACTTGCAAAACAAGTAAAATCAAGGAAGATTAGACCAATGGATGAATTATCGTCACAAGCTGGGGTTCCACAAGATTAATAACTTTCAAAAGCACTGGACTGTATTAGGAGTTCTTGATTTGCACCTTACGGATATAAGAAGCCAACAACACACAACGAGTAACTACCCCAAACCTAACTTGTGAAACAAGTAGAATCAAGAAAGATTAGACCAGAGGATGAAGCATCGTCACAACCTTGCGTTCTACTAGATTAATAAAACTAAAAGGCACTAGAATGTATTAGGAGTGTTCGATTTGCACCTTACGACTATAAGGAGCCAATATGGACAACAAGCAGTTGGCGAAATTTAACTTGCGAAATAAGTAAAATCAGTGAAGCTTCGGCCAATGGATGAATCATCGTCACAACCTGGGGTTCCAGTAGATTAATAACATTCAAAGGCACTAGAATGTATTAGGAGTTTTTGATTTGCACCTTACGGATAGAAGGAGCCAACATCGCACAACGAGTAACTATTCCAAATTTAACTTGCGAAACAAATAGAATTAAGAAAGATTATACCAATGGATGAATCGCCATCACAACCTAGTGTTCTACTAGATCAGTAGGATTTAAAGGCACTAAAATGTGTTAGCAGTTTTTGATTTGAACCCTACGGATATAAAAAGCCAACAACACATAACAAGCAACTAGCCCAAACCTAACTTGGGAAACGAGTAGAATCAAGAAAGATTGTACCAATGGATGAAGCGTCGTCACAACCTGGGGTTCTACTAGATTTGCAACAATCAAAGGCACAAGATTGTATTAGGACTTTTTCATTCGCACCTTACGGATATAAGAAAGCCAACAACACACAACGAGTAACTCGCCAAAAGTTAACTTGTGAAACAAGTGGAATCAAGCAAGATTAGGGCAACGGTTGAAACGACATCACAACCATGTTTTCTAAAAGATTGATAAGTTTCACAGATACTAGATGTGTTAGGAGTTTTTGATTTGCACCTTACGGCTATAAGGAGCCAACAACCCACAACGAGCAACTAGCCCAAATTTAACTTGCGAAACAAGTAAAATCAAGGAAGATTAGACCAATGGATGAATTGTCGTCACAACCTGGGGTTCCACTAGATTAATAACTTTCAAAAGCACTGGAATGTATTAGGAGTTCTTGATTTGCACCTTACGGATATAAGAAGCCAACAACACACAACAAGTAACTAGCCCAAACCTAACTTGCGAAACAAGTAGAATCAAGAAAGATTAGACCAGTGGATGAAGCATCGTCACAGCCTTGCGTTCTACTAGATTAATAGGATTCAAAGGCACTAGAATGTATTAGGAGTTTTTTATTTGTACCTTACGGATATAAGAAGCCAACAACACACAACGAGTAACTAGCCCAAACCAAACTTATAAACAAGTGGAATCAAGATAGATTAGACGAATGGATAAATCGCCATGACAACCTAGTGTTCCACTAGATTAATAGGATTCAAAGGCACTACAATTCGTTAGTAGTTTTTGATCTAAACCTTACGGCTATAAGAAGCCAACAACGCACAAGAAGCAACTAGCCCAAACCTAACTTGCGAAACAAATAGAATCAAGAAAGATTAGACAAATGGATGAATCATCATCACAACCTGGGTTCTACTACATTAATAAGATTCAACGGGAAAAGAATGTATTAGAAGTTTTTGATTTGCACCTTACGGATATAAGAAGCCAACAACAGAAAACAAGTAACTAGCCCAAACCTAACTTGCGAAACAAGTAGAATTAAGAAAGATTAGACCAATTGATGAATCGCCATCACAACTTAGTGTTCCACTAGATTAATAAGATTGAAAGGCACTAGAATGTGTTAGTAGTTTTTGATTTGCACCTTACGGATATAAGAGGCCAAGAATGTACAACGAGTAACTAGCCCAAACTTAACTTGTGAAACAAGTGAAATCAATGAATATTCGAGCAATGGTTGAAAGGACATCACAACCTTGTTTTCTTAAGGATTAATAAGATTCACAGACACTAATATGTGTTAGGAGTTTTTGGTCCGCACCTTATGGCTATATGGAGCCAACAACACACAACCAGAAACTAGCCCAAACTTAACTTGCGAAACAAGTTATTTCAAGGAAGATTAGACCAATGGATGAAACGCCATCACAACCCAGTATTGAACAAGATTAATAAGATTCAAAATGCGCTAGAATGTGTTAGGAATTTTTGATTTGTACCTTATGGCTATAGGGAGCCAACAACACACAACTAGTAACTAGCCAAAACTTAACATGCGAAACAAGTAAAATCAAGGAAGATTAGACCACTGGATTAAATGACATCACAACATTGTTTTTTAAAAGATTAATAAAATTCACAGACACTAGGATGTGTTAGGAGTTTTTTGATCGGCACCGTACGGCTATAAGGAGCCAAAAACGGACAACGAGTAACTATCCCAAATTTAACTTGAAAGAAGTAGAATCAAGAAAGATTAGACCAATGGATGAATCGCCATCACAAACTAGTGTTCTACTAGATTAATATGATTCAAAGGCACTAGAATGTGTTAGTAGTTTTGATTTGAACCTTACGGATAAAAAAGCCAACAACACATAACAAGCAAGTAGCCCAAACCTAACTTGCGAAACGAGTAGAATCAAGAAAGATTGGGCCAATGGATGAAGCATCGTCCCAACAGGTTTCTACTAGATTAGCAAGATTCAAAGGCACAAGATTGTATTAGGAGCTTTTCATTTGCACCTTACGGATATAGGGCATGTGACACACAACGAGTAACTCGCCAAAATTTAACTTGTGAAACAAGTGGAATCAAGAAAGATTAGGGCAACGGTTGAAACGACATCACAACCATGTTTTCTAAAAGATTGATAAGTTTCACAGATACTAGATGTGTTAGGAGTTTTTGATTTGCACCTTACGGCTATAAGGAGCCAACAACCCACAACGAGCAACTAGCCCAAACTTAACTTGCGAAACAAGTAAAATCAAGGAAGATTAGACCAATGGATGAATTGTCGTCACAACCTGGGGTTCCACTAGATTAATAACTTTCAAAAGCACTGGAATGTATTAGGAGTTCTTGATTTGCACCTTACGGATATAAGAAGCCAACAACACACAACAAGTAACTAGCCCAAACCTAACTTGCGAAACAAGTAGAATCAAGAAAGATTAGACCAGTGGATGAAGCATCGTCACAGCCTTGCGTTCTACTAGATTAATAGGATTCAAAGGCACTAGAATGTATTAGGAGTTTTTTATTTGTACCTTACGGATATAAGAAGCCAACAACACACAACGAGTAACTAGCCCAAACCAAACTTGCGAAACAAGTGGAATCAAGAAAGATTAGACGAATGGATAAATCGCCATGACAACCTAGTGTTCCACTAGATTAATAGGATTCAAAGGCACTACAATTCGTTAGTAGTTTTTGATCTAAACCTTACGGCTATAAGAAGCCAACAACGCACAACATGCAACTAGCCCAAACCTAACTTGCGAAACAAATAGAATCAAGAAAGATTAGACAAATGGATGAATCATCATCACAACCTGGGTTCTACTACATTAATAAGATTCAACGGCACAAGAATGTATTAGAAGTTTTTGATTTGCACCTTACGGATATAAGAAGCCAACAACAGAAAACAAGTAACTAGCCCAAACCTAACTTGCGAAACAAGTAGAATTAAGAAAGATTAGACCAATTGATGAATCGTCATCACAACTTTGTGTTCCACTAGATTAATAAGATTGAAAGGCACTAGAATGTGTTAATAGTTTTTGATTTGCACCTTACGGATATAAGAGGCCAACAATGTACAACGAGTAACTAGCCCAAACTTAACTTGTGAAACAAGTGAAATCAATGAATATTCGAGCAATGGTTGAAAGGACATCATAACCTTGTTTTCTTAAAGATTAATAAGATTCACAGACACTAATATGTGTTAGGAGTTTTTGGTCCGCACCTTATGGCTATATGGAGCCAACAACACACAACCAGTAACTAGCCCAAACTTAACTTGCGAAACAAGTTATTTCAAGGAAGATTAGACCAATGGATGAAACGCCATCACAACCCAGTATTGAACAAGATTAATAAGATTCAAATGCGCTAGAATGTGTTAGGAATTTTTGATTTGTACCTTATGGCTATAGGGAGCAACCAACACACAACTAGTAACTAGCCAAAACTTAACATGCGAAACAAGTAAAATCAAGGAAGATTAGACCACTGGATTAAATGACATCACAACGTTGTTTTTTAAAAGATTAATAAGATTCACAGACACTAGGATGTGTTAGGAGTTTTTTGATCGGCACCGTACGGCTATAAGGAGCCAAAAACGGACAACGAGTAACTATCCCAAATTTAACTTGCGAAAGAAGTAGAATCAAGAAAGATTAGACCAATGGATGAATCGCCATCACAACCGAGTGTTCTACTAGATTAATATGATTCAAAGGCACTAGAATGTGTTAGTAGTTTTTGATTTGAACCTTACAGATAAAAAAAGCCAACAACACATAACAAGCAAGTAGCCCAAACCTAACTTGCGAAATGAGTAGAATCAAGAAAGATTGGGCCAATGGATGAAGCATCGTCCCAACTTGGGCTTCTACTAGATTAGCAAGATTCAAAGGCACAAGATTGTATTAGGAGCTTTTCATTTGCACCTTACGGATATAAGACGCCAACAGCACACAACGAGTAACTCGCCAAAATTTAACTTGTGAAACAAGTGGAATCAACCAAGATTAGGGCAACGGTTGAAACGACATCACAACCATGTTTTCTAAAAGATTGATAAGTTTCACAGATACTAGATGTGTTAGGAGTTTTTGATTTGCACCTTACGGCTATAAGGAGCCAACAACCCACAACGAGCAACTAGCCTAAACTTAACTTGCGAAACAAGTAAAATCAAGGAAGATTAGACCAATGGATGAATTATCGTCACAAGCTGGGGTTCCACAAGATTAATAACTTTCAAAAGCGCTGGACTGTATTAGGAGTTCTTGATTTGCACCTTACGGATATAAGAAGCCAACACACAAAGAGTAACTACCCCAAACCTAACTTGTGAAACAAGTAGAATCAAGAAAGATTAGACCAGAGGATGAAGCATCGTCACAACCTTGCGTTCTACTAGATTAATAAAATTAAAAGGCACCAGAATGTATTAGGAGTCTTCGATTTGCACCTTACGACTATAAAGAGCCAATAACAGACAACAAGCAATTGGCGAAATTTAACTTGCGAAATAAGTAAAATCAGTGAAGCTTCGGCCAATGGATGAATCATCGTCACAACCTGGGGTTCCAGTAGATTAATAACATTCAAAAGCACTAGAATGTATTAGGAGTTTTTGATTTGCACCTTACGGATAGAAGGAGCCAACATCGCACAACGAGTAACTATTCCAAATTTAACTTGCGAAACAAATAGAATTAAGAAAGATTATACCAATGGATGAATCGCCATCACAACCTAGTGTTCTACTAGATCAGTAAGATTTAAAGGCACTAAAATATGTTAGCAGTTTTTGATTTGAACCTTACGGATATAAAAAGCGAACAACACATAACAAGCAACTAGCCCAAACCTAACTTGGGAAACGAGTAGAATCAAGGAAGATTGTACCAATGGATGAAGCGTCGTCACAACCTGGGGTTCTACTAAATTTGCAAGATTCAAAGGCACAAGATTGTATTAGGAGTTTTTCATTTGCACCTTACGGATATAAGAAGCCAACAACACACAACGAGTAACTCGCCAAAACTTAACTTGTGAAACAAGTGGAATCAAGCAAGATTAGGGCAACGGTTGAAACGACATCACAACCATGTTTTCTAAAAGATTGATAAGTATCACATATAATAGATGGCGTGAAATTCCCTTGGATCTACCCAACTGAAATCTTCTTCCCTTGGAGTTGGTATGTTCCTTGAAGATGGAATAGGTTCTCAACCCCTTGATAACCCGTATCAAGAAACCTTGGAATCAATTGAAGGATGGAATCCGAATTTCCTAGGGAACAAATCTAGGAAATCAAGAACAACAAACACACAAATTCCGAATTTGTGTAATTTGCAAGTAATTACAGAAACTAGAGAGCAATTCTCTCAAGCTTGTAATGTCAAGAACCAAATTTTCATTTCATCAAATCTGCCTCCAAGAATGGCCGACGGCCACTATAAAGATACAAGACATCCTTCACAAGTGCTAGAGTTTCTAGGGTGTCTAGGGTTTCTTTAGAGCCAAATGGGCTCACATGAGTCATGGGTTAACCTTACGGGTCTATGTCATCTTCTAATAACTAAGCCCAATGACCTTAAGGGTCCTAAGGAAAAATAGTAGTCAAGCCAAACCCATTATGGCTACAAATTGGAATTTGGCTCCAAATTCTAATTAACAAGATCCAATTACACTTAGTACATTAATAAATACGGTTTTATCAATCGGTGTTTGGATGAGTCCATTCAAGGCTTCCTTCATTTTCTTTGTTCTAGCCCTTGTCAAGTGGATCCGAGCTTGTTCTGGAGACATTGCTATTGATATCATGCTTCGGGTTCGAAGTCTCTTCAATGCTTGTTGGATTCATATCAGTCCCCCCTTCTTCGAAAGGATTCGTCCTCGAATCGGATCATCATAATCTGTAATGTCAAAGGAGACAAATCAAAGCGTTGAAGGTAGTACTTACATTGTACTTACCTGGAAAGTCGATCTTGTAAGCATTGTCATTGATTTTTGCGACAACTTGGAAAGGTCCATCTCCACGTGGATGCAATTTTCTCGATCTCTGTACTAGAAACCTTTCCTTGCGCATATGAATCCACACCCAATCTCCTGGGTCAAAAGTGAATTTCTTTCGACCCCTGTTGGCATTTCGAGCATAGGATTCATTCATTTTCTCAATATTCAACCGAACCTGCTCAGGTAACTTCTGGACAAAATCAGCCTTGCGCTGGCCATCTAAATTAAGCTGACCACGAACTAAAAGATCTTCAACTTGCCGTTGTAGCTCTTTGGTCTCTTCAGGGTTGGACCAATATGCTGGTCTATTTGGTATGTTTGTGCCCGGTATGAAGTCAATTTGATGTTCAATTCCTCTTTTGGGTGGTAATCCGGTGGGTAACTCGTCAGGAAATACATCTTGGAATTCCTGCAATATGTTAGAAATCTCAACCGGTAGGTTGGATGGCAAGTCAGCACTAAGTAGAACATTAGATTCACAACACTTAGGAAGAAACAAAACACGATTAGTATGCAGACAATTATCAACATGTTGGACATTTGCATAAAAATTTGGTTGTTTCTTATTTACTTGAGTCACTCTCTTCCTCTCAATGTGTTCTACTTCATTTAACTCATATTGCTTAGGCCTAGAATTTTCAAATTTTCCTTCTTTTGTCACGGGTAGTGCAGAATTCAATTTCATCATTTGCTGAAATTCGCCCTTTAAATGTAATTGAGATTCAGAAACTTGAGTAGGCGACAAAGGTAGTAAGGTAGTTTTTCTACCATTAACAAAGAAAGTGTACCTATTACTTCGTCCACTGTGGGAAGCATCCCTGTCAAATTGCCAAGGTCTACCAAGCAATAGGTGACCAGCTTGCATGAGAGCCACATCACACAAAACTTCATCTTTGTATTTGTTGACTGAAAAATTTACCAAGACTTGTTTTGTGACTTTCACTTCTCCACTCTCATTGAACCATTGCAACATGTATGGATGTGGATGCCGAAGTGTGGGCAATTTTAGTTTATCTACAAGCAAAGTCGAAGCAATGTTAGTACAACTACCACTGTCAATAACAAGTACACATACCTTCTCATTGATGGTGCATTTAGTGTGGAAGATATTCTGGCGTTGAACATTGTTCTCCTCTTTAATCTGAACATTTAAAGATCGCCTAGTCACCAAAGATGGTCCTTCATCAGGGCCAAAAACATCTTCATCAGATTCCCCATTTTCTACAAGGGCTGGCATATCATCATAGTCACTTTCATGTTCACTCTCGCTTTCGATTGTGCCATCACCTCTGACAACCATAATTCGAGCATTAGGACACTCTCGTGCATAATGTCCCTTACCTTGGCACTTGAAGCATGTAACCTCCCTGGCTGGTTTTCTCATTTCACTTGATTTTTGATTGTTTGGAACCACGGTTGGAGAAGTTTTTGAGGTACTAGGAGTTGCGGCCTTTTGGAAGTCGGTGCTTAAATCCTTATTAGGCCATGTAGACTTCAAAGTGTTTGAATTTGAAGTTTGTGGGGTTGAAAAGGTTCGGGTACCCCTCTCCTTAAGTTGCCTCTCAGCTTTCATTGCCTTGTGATACATCTCATTGAGATCTTCATACTCCTGCATCTCAACAATGTGGGCAATATCTCTCCTTAGTCCTCCTAGAAATCGAGCCATGGTAGCTTCACTGTCTTCCTGAATGTTGACTCGAAGCATAGTAGTCTCCAACTCTTGGTAATAATCCTCCACAGTCCTATTTCCTTGGGTGATCTTTTGTAACTTGTTGAACATCTCCTGTAGTATTGGTGTGGAACAAATCGCTTTTCATGAGCTTCTTTAATTCATCCCAAGTCTGAAACAGGCCCCTTCTTCATCACGCCTCCTTTCGGCTGAATTTTAGTCCACGATTCACGGGCGTATCCATAAATTCAACCACAACTAGCTTGACCTTCTTTTCCTCCGAATAGTTGTGCCTTTGTAAAAATACTTTCAATTTTATCGGACCATTCAAAGAAAGCTTCAGGATCTTGCTTACCAAAAAATTGAGGATTTTCATTTTGATACATCGTAAATTGGAATCAATTCTAGAGTGCGGTATTGACTTCTGAAATGCTTCGAAGGCTTCATCATCATTATCATGGCCATATGTGGTCTTTGTAGATCGAGAGGATTCGGCTCTCTCAGCTTTGAGCTCCTTGACTTCCTGTTGCAAACCTGAAACCAAAGTATAAAATTTTGCTAACATCTCCTCATAGGATTCCTTAGAACCCGGTGGTGGTGGTGGTTGCCTCTCCATTATAGCTGCAAAGGTTAGCAAAGGAAATAAAACAGTTTATAAGTCCTCACTTCCCTTCCCAATTCCCCAAATTCACTCACCAAGTGTTTGAGTTTGAGTACTCTCGGCTTATATAAGTGAAGGGACGGATTCACACCACTCAATTTGCTCTTCCGTTTCTATTCTTACTCAAACAATGTTACACAAAGGAATTTTCAACAAGTTAATGCAGCTGGACAATGAGGTTAGAATCACCACTAAGGAACCAAAGAAAACAGTACCAAAAATCACAAGAATTCGAAAATTTTTGGCAAGGAAGAATGAATTCAAGGAATCAATGAAAACAGTACCAAAAATACAAGAATTCAATTTTTTTTTGGTAAGGAATTTGGACAAACTGAATGCAAAATCAGAATGTACAGAAAAATCGATGAGACACACAAAAGTTCAGAATTTCCGGACCACAACTCAATATTACACAAAGGAATTTACAACAAGGTAATGCAAGTGGACAATGAGTTTAGAATGAATGTAAGGAATTCAATGAAAACAGTACCAAAAACACAAGAATTCGAATTTTTTTGGTAAGGAATTCGAACAAACTGAATGCAAGATCAGAATCTACACGAAAAATCAGTGAGACACACAAAATTTCAGAATTTTTGGATCACAATTCAAGACACTTGAAGAACTCAAGCACTTGAAGAACAAGAAATTTGGACAAAGCAGCTTGTATATTGGTGGTCGGTTTCAGCCCTTCCAAATTCTGGAATTGGTCAAGGATGTTTCTGGGTTCAAAATGTGGTGGAAAGATTGTATATGGATAAATAGAAGGCTAATCACAAACTGCAAACAATCCAAAGTACAATCGGAAAGGCAAATCTGTTTTTCGAAATCAGAAATTTTCTTAGTTTGGCATGGTAACTTCAAAGGTCATAACTTTCTACTCCGATATCGGATTTTGCTCGTAAGTACTCAAATCGAAGCTCTCGGAGAGATCTACAAGCAGACGGCCAAAGGCGGTCCGTTGGGACTTTGGGGTCAAAAATAACGCTAAGACCACCTACTATCCGCCTCAAATTTTCTGCTCAAGTTCCAACAAAGAACTTGATTTTTTTGCCACAACTACTTACTGTCCGATTCTCTCCTTTTTTTTTTTTTTTTTAATCTCCTTTTTTTTTTAATCTTATCAAGGCATAAACATCAATTGGATCAGCACAGCAATTTTTTTTTTTATTTCAGCAAGGCATAAACAACAATTTCAGCCGCAAGGTATGGATTCATCAAGAAAGCAAAGGTACGGTTTTGTCTAATATTTTGGAAGCAAGCCGAAACCAACACATCAATACAAAAACAGAATTTGCTTCATCAATACAAGAACATACCAATGATGATGATATTCAGTACAACAAAAAGATTGAGGATATAAAGAGCATACCAATGATGATGATATTCAAAACAACAAGAAGATTGAGAAGATAAAGAACATACCAATGATAATGGTTTTTTTTTTTTTTGTACGGTAAAAGAAAAGATATGAACAGCTTGGGAACCAAGACTGCTCTGATACCAACTGGCGTGAAATTCCCTTGGATCTACCCAACTGAAATCTTCTTCCCTTGGAGTTGGTATGTTCCTTGAAGATGGAATAGGTCCTCAACCCCTTGATAACCCGTATCAAGAAACCTTGGAATCAATTGAAGGATGGAATCCGAATTTCCTAGGGAACAAATCTAGGAAATCAAGAACAACAAACACACAAATTCCGAATTTGTGTAATTTGCAAGTAATTACAGAAACTAGAGAGCAATTCTCTCAAGCTTGTAATGTCAAGAACCAAATTTTCATTTCATCAAATCTGCCTCCAAGAATGGCCGACGGCCACTATAAAGATACAAGACATCCTTCACAAGTGCTAGGGTTTCTAGGATGTCTAGGGTTTCTTTAGAGCCAAATGGGCTCACATGAGTCATGGGTTAACCTTACGGGTCTATGTCATCTTCTAATAACTAAGCCCAATGACCTTAAGGGTCCTAAGGAAAAATAGTAGTCAAGCCAAACCCATTATGGCCACAAATTGGAATTTGGCTCCAAATTCTAATTAACAAGATCCAATTACACTTAGTACATTAATAAATACGGTTTTATCAATCGGGCTGTTTGGATGAGTCCATTCAAGGCTTCCTTCATTTTCTTTGTTCTAGCCCTTGTCAAGTGGATCCGAGCTTGTTCTGGAGACATTGATATTGATATCATGCTTCGGGTTCGAAGTCTCTTCAATGCTTGTTGGATTCATATCACTAGATGTGTTAGGAGTTTTTGTTTTACACCTTACGGCTATAAGGAGCCAACAACCCACAACGAGCAACTAGCCTAAACTTAACTTGCAAAAGAAGTAAAATCAAGGAAGATTAGACCAATGGATGAATTTTCGTCACAAGCTGGGGTTCCATAAGATTAATAACTTTCAAAAGCACTGGACTGTATTAGGAGTTCTTGATTTGCACCTTACGGATATAAGAAGCCAACAACACACAACGAGTAACTACCCCAAACCTAACTTGTGAAACAAATAGAATCAAGAAAGATTAGACCAGAGGATGAAGCATCGTCACAACCTTGCGTTCTACTAGATTAATAAAATTAAAACGCACTAGAATGTATTAGGAGTCTTCGATTTGCACCTTACGACTATAAGGAGCCAATAACAGACAACAAGCAATTGGCGAAATTTAACTTGCGAAATAAGTAAAATCAGTGAAGCTTCGGCCAATGGATGAATCATCGTCACAACCTGGGGTTCCAGTAGATTAATAACATTCAAAGGCACTAGAATGTATTAGGAGTTTTTGATTTGCACCTTACGGATAGAAGGAGCCAACATCGCACAACGAGTAACTATTCCAAATTTAACTTGCGAAACAAATAGAATTAAGAAAGATTATACCAATGGATGAATCGCCATCACAACCTAGTGTTCTACTAGATCAGTAGGATTTAAAGGCACTAAAATGTGTTAGCGTTTTGATTTGAACCCTACGGATATAAAAAGCCAACAACACATAACAAGCAACTAGCCCAAACCTAACTTGGGAAACGAGTAGAATCAAGAAAGATTGTACCAATGGATGAAGCGTCGTCACAACCTGGGGTTCTACTAGATTTGCAAGAATCAAAGGCACAAGATTGTATTAGGAGTTTTTCATTTGCACCTTACGGATATAAGAAGCCAACAACACACAACGAGTAACTACTTAAAACTTAACTTGTGAAACAAGTGGAATCAAGCAAGATTAGGGCAACGGTTGAAACGACATCACAACCATGTTTTCTAAAAGATTGATAAGTTTCACATATACTAGATGTGCTAGGAGTTTTTGTTTTACACCTTACGGCTATAAGGAGCCAACAACCCACAACGAGCAACTAGCCCAAACTTAACTTGCGAAACAAGTAAAATCAAGGAAGATTAGACCAATGGATGAATTGTCGTCACAACCTGGGGTTCCACTAGATTAATAACTTTCAAAAGCACTGGAATGTATTAGGAGTTCTTGATTTGCACCTTACGGATATAAGATGCCAACAACACACAATAAGTAACTAGCCCAAACCTAACTTGCGAAACAAGTAGAATCAAGAAAGATTAGACAAGAGGATGAAGCATCGTCACAACCTTGCGTTCTACTAGATTAATAAAATTAAAAGGCACTAGAATGTATTAGGAGTCTTCGATTTGCACCTTACGACTATAAGGAGCCAATAACAGACAACAAGCAATTGGCGAAATTTAACTTGCGAAATAAGTAAAATCAGTGAAGCTTCGGCCAATGGATGAATCATCGTCACAACCTGGGGTTCCAGTATATTAATAACATTCAAAGGCACTAGAATGTATTAGGAGTTTTTGATTTGCACCTTACGGATTGAAGGAGCCAACATCGCACAACGAGTAACTATTCCAAATTTAACTTGCGAAACAAATAGAATTAAGAAAGATTATACCAATGGATGAATCGCCATCACAACCTAGTGTTCTACTAGATCAGTAAGATTTAAAGGCACTAAAATGTGTTAGCAGTTTTTGATTTGAACCTTACGGATATAAAAAGCGAACAACACATAACAAGCAACTAGCCCAAACCTAACTTGGGAAACGAGTAGAATCAAGAAAGATTGTACCAATGGATGAAGCGTCGTCACAACCTGGGGTTCTACTAGATTTGCAAGAATCAAAGGCACAAGATTGTATTAGGAGTTTTTCATTTGCACCTTACGGATATAAGAAGCCAACAACACACAACGAGTAACTCGCCAAAACTTAACTTGTGAAACAAGTGGAATCAAGCAAGATTAGGGCAACGGTTGAAACGACATCACAACCATGTTTTCTAAAAGATTGATAAGTTTCACAGATACTAGATGTGTTAGGAGTTTTTGATTTGCACCTTACGGCTATAAGGAGCCAACAACCCACAACGAGCAACTAGCCCAAACTTAACTTGCGAAACAAGTAAAATCAAGGAAGATTAGACCAATGGATGAATTGTCGTCACAACCTGGGGTTCCACTAGATTAATAACTTTCAAAAGCACTGGAATGTATTAGGAGTTCTTGATTTGCACCTTACGGATATAAGAAGCCAAGAACACACAACAAGTAACTACCCCAAACCTAACTTGTGAAACAAGTAGAATGAAGAAAGATTAGACCAGAGGATGAAGCATCGTCACAACCTTGCGTTCTACTAGATTAATAAAATTAAAAGGCACTAGAATGTATTAGGAGTCTTCGATTTGCACCTTACGACTATAAGGAGCCAACAACACACAACGAGTAACTGGCGAAATTTAACTTGCGAAATAAGTAAAATCAGTGAAGCTTCGGCCAATGGATGAATCATCGTCACAACCTGGGGTTCCAGTAGATGAATAACATTCAAAGGCACTAGAATGTATTAGGAGTTTTTGATTTGCACCTTACGGATAGAAGGAGCCAACATCGCACAACGAGTAACTATTCCAAATTTAACTTGCGAAATAAATAGAATTAAGAAAGATTATACCAATGGATGAATCGCCATCACAACCTAGTGTTCTACTAGATCAGTAAGATTTAAAGGCACTAAAATGTGTTAGCAGTTTTTAATTTGAACCTTACGGATATAAAAAGCCAACAACACATAACAAGCAACTAGCCCAAACCTAACTTGGGAAACGAGTAGAATCAAGAAAGATTGTACCAATGGATGAAGCGTCGTCACAACCTGGGGTTCTACTAGATTTGCAAGAATCAAAGGCACAAGATTGTATTAGGAGTTTTTCATTTGCACCTTACGGATATAAGAAGCCAACAACACACAACGAGTAACTCGCCAAAACTTAACTTGTGAAACAAGTGGAATCAAGCAAGATTAGGGCAACGGTTGAAACGACATCACAACCATGTTTTCTAAAAGATTGATAAGTTTCACAGATACTAGATGTGTTAGGAGTTTTTGATTTGCACCTTACGGCTATAAGGAGCCAACAACCCACAACGAACAACTAGCCCAAACTTAACTTGCGAAACAAGTAAAATCAAGGAAGATTTGACCAATGGATGAATTGTCGTCACAACCTGGGGTTCCACTAGATTAATAACTTTCAAAAGCACTGGAATGTATTAGGAGTTCTTGATTTGCACCTTACGGATATAAGAAGCCAACAACACATAACAAGCAATTAGCCCAAACCTAACTTGGGAAACGAGTAGAATCAAGAAAGATTGTACCAATGGATGAAGCGTCGTCACAACCTGGGGTTCTACTAGATTTGCAAGAATCAAAGGCACAATATTGTATTAGGAGTTTTTCATTTGCACCTTACGGATATAAGAAGCCAACAACAAACAACGAGTAACTCGCCAAAACTTAACTTGTGAAACAAGTGGAATCAAGCAAGATTAGGGCAACGGTTGAAATGACATCACAACCATGTTTTCTAAAAGATTGATAAGTTTCACAGATACTAGATGTGTTAGGAGTTTTTGATTTGCACCTTACGGCTATAAGGAGCCAACAACCCACAACGAGCAACTAGCCCAAACTTAACTTGCGAAACAAGTAAAATCAAGGAAGATTAGACCAATGGATGAATTGTCGTCACAACCTGGGGTTCCACTAGATTAATAACTTTCAAAAGCACTGGAATGTATTAGGAGTTCTTGATTTGCACCTTACGGATATAAGAAGCCAACAACACACAACAAGTAACTACCCCAAACCTAACTTGTGAAACAAGTAGAATCAAGAAAGATTAGACCAGAGGATGAAGCATCGTCACAACCTTGTGTTCTACTAGATTAATAAAATTAAAAGGCACTAGAATGTATTAGGAGTCTTCGATTTGCACCTTACGACTATAAGGAGCCAACAACACACAACGAGTAACTGGCGAAATTTAACTTGCGAAATAAGTAAATCAGTGAAGCTTCGGCCAGTGGATGAATCATCGTCACAACCTGGGGTTCCAGTAGATTAATAACATTCAAAGGCACTAGAATGTATTAGGAGTTTTTGATTTGCACCTTACGGATAGAAGGAGCCAACATCGCACAACGGGTAACTATTCCAAATTTAACTTGCGAAACAAATAGAATTAAGAAAGATTATACCAATGGATGAATCGCCATCACAACCTAGTGTTCTCCTAGATCAGTAAGATTTAAAGGCACTAAAATGTGTTAGCAGTTTTTGATTTGAACCTTACGGATATAAAAAGCCAACAACACATAACAAGCAACTAGCCCAAACCTAACTTGGGAAACGAGTAGAATCAAGAAAGATTGTACCAATGGATGAAGCGTCGTCACAACCTGGGGTTCTACTAGATTTGCAAGAATCAAAGGCACAAGATTGTATTAGGAGTTTTTCATTTGCACCTTACGGATATAAGAAGCCAACAACACACAACGAGTAACTCGCCAAAACTTAACTTGTGAAACAAGTGGAATCAAGCAAGATTAGGGCAACGGTTGAAACGACATCACAACCATGTTTTCTAAAAGATTGATAAGTTTCACAGATACTAGATGTGTTAGGAGTTTTTGATTTGCACCTTACGGCTATAAGGAGCCAACAGCCCACAACGAACAACTAGCCCAAACTTAACTTGCGAAACAAGTAAAATCAAGGAAGATTAGACCAATGGATGAATTGTCGTCACAACCTGGGGTTCCACTAGATTAATAACTTTCAAAAGCACTGGAATGTATTAGGATTTCTTGATTTGCACCTTACGGATATAAGAAGCCAACAACACACAACAAGTAACTAGCCCAAACCTAACTTGCGAAACAAGTAGAATCAAGAAAAATTAGACCAGTGGATGAAGCATCGTCACAGCCTTGCGTTCTACTAGATTAAAAGGATTCAAAGGCACTAGAATGTATTAGGAGTTTTTTATTTGTACCTTACTGATATAAGAAGCCAACAACACACAACGAGTAACTAGCCCAAACCAAACTTGCGAAACAAGTGGAATCAAGAAAGATTAGACGAATGGATAAATCGCCATGACAACCTAGTGTTCCACTAGATTAATAGGATTCAAAGGAACTACAATTCGTTAGTAGTTTTTGATCTAAACCTTACGGCTATAAGAAGCCAACAACGCACAACAAGCAACTTGCCCAAACCTAACTTGCGAAACAAATAGAATCAAGAAAGATTAGACAAATGGATGAATCATCATCACAACCTGGGTTCTACTACATTAATAAGATTCAACGGCACAAGAATGTATTAGAAGTTTTTGATTTGCACCTTACGGATATAAGAAGCCAACAATACACAACGAGTAACTCGCCAAAACTTAACTTGTGAAACAAGTGGAATCAAGCAAGATTAGGGCAACGGTTGAAACGGCATCACAACCATGTTTTCTAAAAGATTGATAAGTTTCACATATACTAGATGTGTTAGGAGTTTTTGTTTTACACCTTACGGCTATAAGGAGCCAACAACCCACAACGAGCAACTAGCCTAAACTTAACTTGCAAAAGAAGTAAAATCAAGGAAGATTAGACCAATGGATGAATTTTCGTCACAAGCTGGGGTTCCATAAGATTAATAACTTTCAAAAGCACTGGACTGTATTAGGAGTTCTTGATTTGCACCTTACGGATATAAGAAGCCAACAACACACAACGACTAACTACCCCAAACCTAAATTGTGACACAAGTAGAATCAAGAAAGATTAGACCAGAGGATGAAGCATCGTCACAACCTTGCGTTCTACTAGATTAATAAAATTAAAAGGCACTAGAATGTATTAGGAGTCTTCGATTTGCACCTTACGACTATAAGGAGCCAATAACAGACAACAAGCAATTGGCGAAATTTAACTTGCGAAATAAGTAAAATCAGTGAAGCTTCGGCCAATGGATGAATCATCGTCACAACCTGGGGTTCCAGTAGATGAATAACATTCAAAGGCACTAGAATGTATTAGGAGTTTTTGATTTGCACCTTACGGATAGAAGGAGCCAACATCGCACAACGAGTAACTATTCCAAATTTAACTTGCGAAACAAATAGAATTAAGAAAGATTATACCAATGGATGAATCGCCATCACAACCTAGTGTTCTACTAGATCAGTAAGATTTAAAGGCACTAAAATGTGTTAGCAGTTTTTGATTTGAACCTTACGGATATAAAAAGCCAACAACACATAACAAGCAACTAGCCCAAACCTAACTTGGGAAACGAGTAGAATCAAGAAAGATTGTACCAATGGATGAAGCGTCGTCACAACCTGGGGTTCTACTAGATTTGCAAGAATCAAAGGCACAAGATTGTATTAGGAGTTTTTCATTTGCACCTTACGGATATAAGAAGCCAACAACACACAACGAGTAACTCGCCAAAACTAACTTGTGAAACAAGTGGAATCAAGCAAGATTAGGGCAACGGTTGAAACGACATCACAACCATGTTTTCTAAAAGATTGATAAGTTTCACAGATACTAGATGTGTTAGGAGTTTTTGATTTGCACCTTACGGCTATAAGGAGCCAACAACCCACAACGAGCAACTAGCCCAAACTTAACTTGCGAAACAAGTAAAATCAAGGAAGATTAGACCAATGGATGAATTGTCGTCACAACCTGGGGTTCCACTAGATTAATAACTTTCAAAAGCACTGGAATGTATTAGGAGTTCTTGATTTGCACCTTACGGATATAAGAAGCCAACAACACACAACAAGTAACTAGCCCAAACCTAACTTATAAACAAGTAGAATCAAGAAAGATTAGACCATGGATGAAGCATCGTCACACCTTATGCGTTCTACTAGATTAATAGGATTCAAAGGCACTAGAATGTATTAGGAGTTTTTATTTGTACCTTACGGATATAAGAAGCCAACAACACACAACGAGTAACTAGCCCAAACCAAACTTATAAACAAGTGGAATCAAGAAAGATTAGACGAATGGATAAATCGCCATGACAACCTAGTGTTCCACTAGATTAATAGGATTCAAAGGAACTACAATTCGTTAGTAGTTTTTGATCTAAACCTTACGGCTATAAGAAGCCAACAACGCACAACAAGCAACTAGCCCAAACCTAACTTGCGAAACAAATAGAATCAAGAAAGATTAGACAAATGGATGAATCATCATCACAACCTGGGTTCTACTACATTAATAAGATTCAACGGCACAAGAATGTATTAGAAGTTTTTGATTTGCACCTTACGGATATAAGAAGCCAACAACATAAAACAAGTAACTAGCCCAAACCTAACTTGCGAAACAAGTAGAATTAAGAAAGATTAGACCAATTGATGAATCGCCATCACAACTTAGTGTTCCACTAGATTAATAAGATTGAAAGGCACTAGAATGTGTTAGTAGTTTTTGATTTGCACCTTACGGATATAAGAGGCCAACAATGTACAACGAGTAACTAGCCCAAACTTAACTTGTGAAACAAGTGAAATCAATGAATGTTCGAGCAATGGTTGAAAGGACATCACAACCTTGTTTTCTAAAAGATTAATAAGATTCACAGACACTAATATGTGTTAGGAGTTTTTGGTCCGCACCTTTTGGCTATATGGAGCCAACAACACACAACCAGTAACTAGCCCCAACTTAACTTGCGAAACAAGTTATTTCAAGGAAGATTAGACCAATGGATGAAACACCATCACAACCCAGTATTGAACAAGATTAATAAGATTCAAATGCACTAGAATGTGTTAGGAATTTTTGATTTGTACCTTATGGCTATAGGGAGCCAACAACACACAACTAGTAACTAGCCAAAACTTAACATGCGAAACAAGTAAAATCAAGGAAGAGTAGACCAATGGATTAAATGACATCACAACGTTGTTTTTTAAAAGATTAATAAGATTCACAGACACTAGGATGTGTTAGGAGTTTTTTGATTGGCATCGTACGGCTATAAGGAGCCAAAAACGGACAACGAGTAACTATCCCAAATTTAACTTGCGAAAGAAGTAGAATCAAGAAAGATTAGACCAATGAATGAATCGCCATCACAACCTAGTGTTCTACTAGATTAATATGATTCAAAGGCACTAGAATGTGTTAGTAGTTTTTGATTTGAACCTTACAGATAAAAAAAGCCAACAACACATAACAAGCAAGTAGCCCAAACCTAACTTGCGAAACGAGTAGAATCAAGAAAGATTGGGCCAATGGATGAAGCATCGTCCCAACTTCGGTTTCTACTAGATTAGCAAGATTCAAAGGCACAAGATTGTATTAGGAGCTTTTCATTTGCACCTTACGGATATAAGACGCCAACAGCACACAACGAGTAACTCGCCAAAATTTAACTTGTGAAACAAGTTGAATCAAGCAAGATTAGGGCAATGGTTGAAAGGACATCACAACCATGTTTTCTAAAAGATTGATAAGTTTCACAGATACTAGATGTGTTAGGAGTTTTTGATTTGCACCTTACGGCTATAAGGAGCCAACAACCCACAACGAGCAACTAGCCTAAACTTAACTTGCAAAACAAGTAAAATCAAGGAAGATTAGACCAATGGATGAATTATCGTCACAAGCTGGGGTTCCACAAGATTAATAACTTTCAAAAGCACTGGACTGTATTAGGAGTTCTTGATTTGCACCTTACGGATATAAGAAGACAACAACACACAACGAGTAACTACCCCAAACCTAACTTGTGAAACAAGTAGAATCAAGAAAGATTAGACCAGAGGATGAAGCATCGTCACAACCTTGCGTTCTACTAGATTAATAAAATTAAAAGGCACTAGAATGTATTAGGAGTCTTCGATTTGCACCTTACGACTATAAGGAGCCAATAACAGACAACAAGCAATTGGCGAAATTTAACTTGCGAAATAAGTAAAATCAGTGAAGCTTCGGCCAATGGATGAATCATCGTCACAACCTGGGGTTCCAGTAGATTAATAACATTCAAAGGCACTAGAATGTATTAGGAGTTTTTGATTTGCATCTTACGGATAGAAGGAGCCAACATCGCAAAACAAGTAACTATTCCAAATTTAACTTGGGAAACAAATAGAATTAAGAAAGATTATACCAATGGATGAATCGCCATCACAACCTAGTGTTCTACTAGATCAGTAAGATTTAAAGGCACTAAAATGTGTTAGCAGTTTTTGATTTGAACCTTACGGATATAAAAAGCGAACAACACATAACAAGCAACTAGCCCAAACCTAACTTGGGAAACGAGTAGAATCAAGAAAGATTGTACCAATGGATGAAGCGTCGTCACAACCTGGGGTTCTACTAGATTTGCAAGATTCAAAGGCACAAGTTTGTATTAGGAGTTTTTCATTTGCACCTTACGGATATAAGAAGCCAACAACACACAACGAGTAACTCACCAAAACTTAACTTGTGAAACAAGTGCAATCAAGCAAGATTAGGGCAACGGTTGAAACGACATCACAACCATGTTTTCTAAAAGATTGATAAGTTTCACATATACTAGATGTGTTAGGAGTTTTTGTTTTACAACGTACGGCTATAAGGAGCCAACAACCCACAACGAGCAACTAGCCTAAACTTAACTTGCAAAAGAAGTAAAATCAAGGAAGATTAGACCAATGGATGAATTATCGTCACAAGCTGGGGTTCCATAAGATTAATAACTTTCAAAAGCACTGGACTGTATTAGGAGTTCTTGATTTGCACCTTACGGATATAAGAAGCCAACAACACACAACGTGTAACTACCCCAAACCTAACTTGTGAAACAAGTAGAATCAAGAAAGATTAGACCGGTGGATGAAGCATCGTCACAACCTTGCGTTCTACTAGATTAATAAAATTAAAAGGCACTAGAATGTATTAGGAGTCTTCGATTTGCACCTTACGACTATAAGGAGCCAATAACAGACAACAAGCAGTTGGCGAAATTTAACTTGCGAAATAAGTAAAATCAGTGAAGCTTCGGCCAATGGATGAATCATCGTCACAACCTGGGGTTCCAGTAGATTAATAACATTCAAAGGCACTAGAATGTATTATGAGTTTTTGATTTGCACCTTACGGATAGAAGGAGCCAACATCGCGCAACGAGTAACTATTCCAAATTTAACTTGCGAAACAAATAGAATTAAGAAAGATTATACCAACGGATGAATCGCCATCACAACCTAGTGTTCTACTAGATCGAAGATTTAAAGGCACTAAAATGTGTTAGCAGTTTTTGATTTGAACCTTACGGATATAAAAAGCGAACAACACATAACAAGCAACTAGCCCAAACCTAACTTGGGAAACGAGTAGAATCAAGAAAGATTGTACCAATGGATGAAGCGACGTCACAACACGGGTTCTACTAGATTTGCAAGATTCAAAGGCACAAGATTGTATTAGGAGTTTTTCATTTGCACCTTACGGATATAAGAAGCCAACAACACACAACGAGTAACTCGCCAAAACTTAACTTGTGAAACAAGTGGAATCAAGCAAGATTAGGGCAACGGTTGAAACGACATCACAACCATGTTTTCTAAAAGATTGATAAGTTTCACATATACTAGATGTGTTAGGAGTTTTTGATTTGCACCTTACGGCTATAAGGAGCCAACAACCCACAACGAGCAACTAGCCTAAACTTAACTTGCAAAACAAGTAAAATCAAGGAAGATTAGACCAATGGAAGAATTATCGTCACAAGCTGGGGTTCCACAAGATTAATAACTTTCAAAAGCACTGGACTGTATTAGGAGTTCTTGATTTGCACGTTACGGATATAAGAAGCCAACAACACACAACGAGTAACTACCCCAAACCTAACTTGTGAAACAAGTAGAATCAAGAAAGATTAGACCAGTGGATGAAGCATTGTCACAACCTTGCGTTCTACTAGATTAATAAAATTAAAAGGCACTAGAATGTATTAGGAGTCTTCGATTTGCACCTTACGACTAAAGGAGCCAATAACAGACAACAAGCTGTTGGCGAAATTTAACTTGCAAAATAAGTAAAATCAGTGAAGCTTCGGCCAATGGATGAATCATCGTCACAACCTGGGGTTCCAGTAGATTAATAACATTCAAAGGCACTAGAATGTATTAGGAGTTTTTGATTTGCACCTTACAGATAGAAGGAGCTAACATCGCGCAACGAGTAACTATTCCAAATTTAACTTGCGAAACAAATAGAATTAAGAAAGATTATACCAATGGATGAATCGCCATCACAACCTAGTGTTCTACTAGATCAGTAAGATTTAAAGGCAATAAAATGTGTTAGCAGTTTTTGATTTGAACCTTACGGATATAAAAAGCGAACAACACATAACAAGCAACTATCCCAAACCTAAATTGGGAAACGAGTAGAATCAAGAAAGATTGTACCAATGGATGAAGCGTCGTCACAACCTGGGGTTCTACTAGATTTGCAAGATTCAAAGGCACAAGATTGTATTAGGAGTTTTTCATTTGCACCTTACGGATATAAGAAGCCAACAACACACAACGAGTAACTCGCCAAAACTTAACTTGTGAAACAAGTGGAATCAAGCAAGATTAGGGCAACGGTTGAAACGACATCACAACCATGTTTTCTAAACGATTGATAAGTTTCACATATACTAGATGTGTTAGGAGTTTTTGATTTGCACCTTACGGCTATAAGGAGCCAACAACCCACAACGAGCAACTAGCCTAAACTTAACTTGCAAAACAAGTAAAATCAAGGAAGATTAGACCAATGGATGAATTATCGTCACAAGCTGGGGTTCCACAAGATTAATAACTTTCAAAAGCACTGGACTGTATTAGGAGTTCTTGATTTGCACGTTACGGATATAAGAAGCCAACAACACACAACGAGTAACTACCCCAAACCTAACTTGTGAAACAAGTAGAATCAAGAAAGATTAGACCAGTGGATGAAGCATTGTCACAACCTTGCGTTCTACTAGATTAATAAAATTAAAAGGCACTAGAATGTATTAGGAGTCTTCGATTTGCACCTTACGACTAAAGGAGCCAATAACAGACAACAAGCTGTTGGCGAAATTTAACTTGCAAAATAAGTAAAATCAGTGAAGCTTCGGCCAATGGATGAATCATCGTCACAACCTGGGGTTCCAGTAGATTAATAACATTCAAAGGCACTAGAATGTATTAGGAGTTTTTGATTTGCACCTTACAGATAGAAGGAGCCAACATCGCGCAACGAGTAACTATTCCAAATTTAACTTGCGAAACAAATAGAATTAAGAAAGATTATACCAATGGATGAATCGCCATCACAACCTAGTGTTCTACTAGATCAGTAAGATTTAAAGGCACTAAAATGTGTTAGCAGTTTTTGATTTGAACCTTACGGATATAAAAAGCGAACAACACATAACAAGCAACTAGCCCAAACCTAACTTGGGAAACGAGTAGAATCAAGAAAGATTGTACCAATTAATGAAGCGTCGTCACAACCTGGGGTTCTACTAGATTTGCAAGATTCAAAGGCACAAGATTGTATTAGGAGTTTTTCATTTGCACCTTACGGATATAAGAAGCCAACAACACACAACCAGTAACTCACCAAAACTTAAATTGTGAAACAAGTGGAATCAAGCAAGATTAGGGCAACGGTTGAAACGACATCACAACCATGTTTTCTAAAAGATTGATAAGTTTCACATATACTAGATGTGTTAGGAGTTTTTGTTTTACGCCGTACGGCTATAAGAAGCCAACAACCCACAACGAGCAACTAGCCTAAACTTAACTTGCAAAACAAGTAAAATCAAGGAAGATTAGACCAATGGATGAATTATCGTCACAAGCTGGGGTTCCACAAGATTAATAACTTTCAAAAGCACTGGACTGTATTAGGAGTTCTTGATTTGCACCTTACGGATACAAGAAGCCAACAACACACAACGAGTAACTACCCCAAACCTAACTTGTGAAACAAGTAGAATCAAGAAAGATTAGACCAGTGGATGAAGCATTGTCACAACCATGCGTTCTACTAGATTAATAAAATTAAAAGGCACTAGAATGTATTAGGAGTCTTCGATTTGCACCTTACGACTATATGGAGCCAATAACAGGCAACAAGCAGTTGGCGAAATTTAACTTGCGAAATAAGTAAAATCAGTGAAGCTTCGGCCAATGGATGAATCATCGTCACAACCTGGGGTTCCAGTAGATTAATAACATTCAAAGGCACTAGAATGTATTAGGAGTTTTTGATTTGCACCTTACGGATAGAAAGAGCCTACATCGCGCAACGAGTAACTATTCCAAATTTAACTTGCGAAACAAATAGAATTAAGAAAGCATATACCAATGGATGAATCGCCATCACAACCTAGTGCTCTACTAGATCAGTAAAATTTAAAGGCACTAAAATGTGTTAGCAGTTTTTGATTTGAACCTTACGGATATAAAAAGCGAACAACACATAACAAGCAACTAGCCCAAACCTAACTTGGGAAACGAGTAGAATCAAGAAAGATTGTACCAAAGGATGAAGCGTCGTCACAACCTGGGGTTCTACTAGATTTGCAAGATTCAAAGGCACAAGATTGTATTAGGAGTTTTTCATTTGCACCTTACGGATATAAGAAGCCAACAACACACAACGAGTAACTCGTCAAAACTTAACTTGTGAAACAAGTGGAATCAAGCAAGATTAGGGCAACGGTTGAAACGACATCACAACCATGTTTTCTAAAAGATTGATAAGTTTCACATATACTAGATGTGTTAGGAGTTTTTGATTTGCACCTTACCGCTATAAGGAGCCAAGAATACACAATGAGCAACTAGCCCAAACTTAACTTGCGAAACAAGTGAAATCAAGGAAGATTAGACCAATGGATGAATTGTCGTCACAACCTGGGGTTCCACTAGATTAATAACTTTCAAAAGCACTGGAATGTATTAGGAGTTCTTGATTTGCACCTTACTGATATAAGAAGCCAACAACACACAACAAGTAACTAGCCCAAACCTAACTTGCGAAACAAGTAGAATCAAGAAAGATTAGACCAGTGGATGAAGCATCGTCACAGCCTTGCGTTCTACTAGATTAATAGGATTCAAAGGCAGTAGAATGTATTAGGAGTTTTTTATTTGTACCTTACGGATATAAGAAGCCAACAACACACAACGAGTAACTCGCCAAAACTTAACTTGTGAAACAAGTGGAATTAAGCAAGATTAGGGCAACGGTTGAAACGACATCACAACCATGTTTTCTAAAAGATTGATAAGTGTCACATATACTAGATGTGTTAGGAGTTTTTGATTTGCACCTTACGGCTATAAGGAGCCAACAACCCACAACGAGCAACTAGCCTAAACTTAACTTGCAAAACAAGTAAAATCAAGGAAGATTAGACCAATGGATGAATTATCGTCACAAGCTGGGGTTCCACAAGGTTAATAACTTTCAAAAGCACTGGACTGTATTAGGAGTTCTTGATTTGCACCTTACGGATATAAGAAGCCAACAACACACAACGAGTAACTACCCCAAACCTAACTTGTGAAACAAGTAGAATCAAGAAAGATTAGACCAGTGGATGAAGCATTGTCACAACCTTGCGTTCTACTAGATTAATAAAGTTAAAAGGCACTAGAATGTATTTGGAGTCTTCGATTTGCACCTTACGACTATAAGGATCCAATAACAGACAACAAGCAGTTGGTGAAATTTAACTTGCGAAATAAGTAAAATCAGTGAAGCTTCGGCCAATGGATGAATCATCGTCACAACCTGGGGTTCCAGTAGATTAATAACATTCAAAGGCACTAGAATGTATTAGGAGTTTTTGATTTGCACCTTACGGATAGAAGGAGCCAACATCGCGCAACGAGTAACTATTACAAATTTAACTTGCGAAACAAATAGAATTAAGAAAGATTATACCAATGGATGAATCGCCATCACAACCTAGTGTTCTACTAGATCAGTAAGATTTAAAGGCACTAAAATGTGTTAGCAGTTTTTGATTTGAACCTTACGGATATAAAAAGCGAACAACACATAACAAGCAACTAGCCCAAACCTAACTTGGGAAACGAGTAGAATCAAGGAAGATTGTACCAATGGATGAAGCGTCGTCACAACCTGGGGTTCTACTAGATTTGCAAGATTCAAAGGCACAAGATTGTATTAGGAGTTTTTCATTTGCACCTTACGTATATAAGAAGCCAACAACACACAACGATTAACTCGCCAAAACTTAACTTGTGAAACAAGTGGAATCAAGCAAGATTAGGGCAACGGTTGAAACGACATCACAACCATGTTTTCTAAAAGATTGATAAGTTTCACATATACTAGATGTGTTAGGAGTTTTTGATTTGCACCTTACCGCTATAAAGAGCCAAGAATACACAACGAGCAACTAGCCCAAACTTAACTTGCGAAACAAGTGAAATCGAGGAAGATTAGACCAATGGATGAATTGTCGTCACAACCTGGGGTTCCACTAGATTAATAACTTTCAAAAGCACTGGAATGTATTAGGAGTTCTTGATTTGCACCTTACGGATATAAGAAGCCAACAACACACAACAAGTAACTAGCCCAAACCTAACTTGCGAAACAAGTAGAATCAAGAAAGATTAGACCAGTGGATGAAGCATCGTCACGACCTATGCGTTCTACTAGATTAATAGGATTCAAAGGCACTAGAATGTATTAGGAGTTTTTTATTTGTACCTTACGTATATAAGAAGCCAACAACACACAACGAGTAACTAGCCCAAACCAAACTTGCGAAACAAGTGGAATCAAGAAAGATTAGACGAATGGATAAATCGCCATGACAACCTAGTGTTCCACTAGATTAATAGGATTCAAAGGCACTACAATTCGTTAGTAGTTTTTGATCTAAACCTTACGGCTATAAGAAGCCAACAACGCACAACAAACAACTAGCCCAAACCTAACTTGCGAAACAAATAGAATCAAGAAAGATTAGACAAATGGATGAATCATCATCACAACCTGGGTTCTACTACATTAATAAGATTCAACGGCACAAGAATGAATCAGTAGTTTTTGATTTGCACCTTACGGATATAAGAAGCCAACAACAGAAAACAAGTAACTAGCCCAAACCTAACTTGCGAAACAAGTAGAATTAAGAAAGATTAGACCAATTGATGAATCGCCATCACAACTTAGTGTTCCACTAGATTAATAAGATTCAAAGGCACTAGAATGTGTTAGTAGTTTTTGATTTGCACCTTACGGATATAAGAGGGCAACAATGTACAACGAGTAACTAGCCCAAACTTAACTTGTGAAACAAGTGAAATCAAGGAATATTCGAGCAATGGTTGAAAGGACATCACAACCTTGTTTTCTAAAAGATTAATAAGATTCACAGACACTAATATGTGTAAGGAGTTTTTGGTCCGCACCTTATGGCTATATGGAGCCAACAACACACAACCAGTAACTAGCCCAAACTTAACTTGCGAAACAAGTTATTTCAAGGAAGATTAGACCAATGGATGAAACGCCATCACAACCCAGTATTGAACAAGATTAATAAAATTCAAATGCACTAGAATGTGTTAGGAATTTTTGATTTGTACCTTATGGCTATAGGGAGCCAACAACACACAACTAGTAACTAGCTAAAACTTAACATGCGAAACAAGTAAAATCAAGGAAGATTAGACCAATGGATTAAATGACATTACAACGTTGTTTTTTAAAAGATTAATAAGATTCACAGACACTAGGATGTGTTAGGAGTTTTTTGATTGGCACCGTACGACTATAAGGAGCCAAAAACGGACAACGAGTAACTATCCCAAATTTAACTTGCTAAACAAGTAGAATCAAGAAAGATTAGACCAATGGATGAATCGTCATCACAACCTAGTGTTCTACTAGATTAATATGATTCAAAGGCACTAGAATGTGTTAGTAGTTTTTGATTTGAACCTTACGGATATAAAAAGCGAACAACACATAACAAGCAACTAGCCCAAACCTAACTTGGGAAACGAGTAGAATCAAGAAAGATTGTACCAATGGATGAAGCGTCGTCACAACCTGGGGTTCTACTAGATTTGCAAGATTCAAAGGCACAAGATTGTATTAGGAGTTTTTCATTTGCACCTTACGTATATAAGAAGCCAACAACACACAACGAGTAACTCGCCAAAACTTAACTTGTGAAACAAGTGGAATCAAGCAAGATTAGGGCAACGGTTGAAACGACATCACAACCATGTTTTCTAAAAGATTGATAAGTTTCACATATACTAGATGTGTTAGGAGTTTTTGATTTGCACTTTACCGCTATAAGGAGCCAAGAATACACAATGAGCAACTAGCCCAAACTTAACTTGCGAAACAAGTGAAATCAAGGAAGATTAGACCAATGAATGAATTGTCGTCACAACCTGGTGTTCCACTAGATTAATAACTTTCAAAAGCACTGGAATGTATTAGGAGTTCTTGATTTGCACCTTACGGATATAAGAAGCCAACAACACACAACAAGTAACTAGCCCAAACCTAACTTGCGAAACAAGTAGAATCAAGAAAGATTAGACCAGTGGATGAAGCATCGTCACAGCCTTGCGTTCTACTAGATTAATAGGATTCAAAGGCACTAGAATGTATTAGGAGTTTTTTATTTGTACCTTACGGATATAAGAAGCCAACAACACACAACGAGTAACTAGCCCAAACCAAACTTGCGAAACAAGTGGAATCAAGAAAGATTAGACGAATGGATAAATCGCCATGACAACCTAGTGTTCCACTAGATTAATAGGATTCAAAGGCACTACAATTCGTTAGTAGTTTTTGATCTAAACCTTACGGCTATAAGAAGCCAACAACGCACAACAAACAACTAGCCCAAACCTAACTTGAAACAAATAGAATCAAGAAAGATTAGACAAATGGATGAATCATCATCACAACCAGGTTCTACTACATTAATAAGATTCAACGGCACAAGAATGTATCAGAAGTTTTGATTTGCACCTTACGGATATAAGAAGCCAACAACAGAAAACAAGTAACTAGCCCAAACCTAACTTGCGAAACAAGTAGAATTAAGAAAGATTAGACCAATTGATGAATCGCCATCACAACTTAGTGTTCCACTAGATTAATAAGATTCAAAGGCACTAGAATGTGTTAGTAGTTTTTGATTTGCACCTTACGGATATAAGAGGGCAACAATGTACAACAAGTAACTAGCCCAAACTTAACTTGTGAAACAAGTGAAATCAAGGAATATTCGAGCAATGGTTGAAAGGACATCACAACCTTGTTTTCTAAAAGATTAATAAGATTCACAGACACTAATATGTGTAAGGAGTTTTTGGTCCGCACCTTATGGCTATATGGAGCCAACAACACACAACCAGTAACTAGCCCAAACTTAACTTGCGAAACAAGTTATTTCAAGGAAGATTAGACCAATGGATGAAACGCCATCACAACCCAGTATTGAACAAGATTAATAAGATTCAAATGCACTAGAATGTGCTAGGAATTTTTGATTTGTACCTTATGGCTATAGGGAGCCAACAACACACAACTAGTAACTAGCTAAAACTTAACATGCGAAACAACTAAAATCAAGGAAGATTAGACCAATGGATTAAATGACATTACAACGTTGTTTTTTAAAAGATTAATAAGATTCACAGACACTAGGATGTGTTAGGAGTTTTTTGATTGGCACCGTACGACTATAAGGAGCCAAAAACGGACAACGAGTAACTATCCCAAATTTAACTTGCTAAACAAGTAGAATCAAGAAAGATTAGACCAATGGATGAATCGCCATCACAACCTAGTGTTCTACTAGATTAATATGATTCAAAGGCACTAGAATGTGTTAGTAGTTTTTGATTTGAACCTTACAGATAAAAAAATCCAACAACACATAACAAGCAAGTAGCCCAAACTTAACTTGCGAAACGAGTAGAATCAAGAAAGATTGTACCAATGGATGAAGCGTCGTCACAACCTGGGGTTCTACTAGATTTGCAAAATTCAAAGGCACAAGATTGTATTAGGAGTTTTTCATTTGCACCTTACGGATATAAGAAGCCAACAACGCACAACGAGTAACTCGCCAAAACTTAACTTGTGAAACAAGTGGAATCAAGCAAGATTAGGGCAACGGTTGAAACGACATCACAACCATGTTTTCTAAAAGATTGATAAGTTTCGCAGATACTAGATGTGTTAGGAGTTTTTGATTTGCACCTTACGGCTATAAGGAGCCAACAACCCACAACGAGCAACTAGCCTAAACTTAACTTGCAAAACAAGTAAAATCAAGGAAGATTAGACCAATGGATGAATTATCGTCACAAGCTGGGGTTCCACAAGATTAATAACTTTCAAAAGCACTGGACTGTATTAGGAGTTCTTGATTTGCACCTTACGGATATAAGAAGCCAACAACACACAACGAGTAACTACCCCAAACCTAACTTGTGAAACAAGTAGAATCAAGAAAGATTAGACCAGAGGATAAAGCATCGTCACAACCTTGCGTTCTACTAGATTAAAAAAATTAAAAGGCACTAGAATGTATTAGAAGTCTTCGATTTGCACCTTACGACTATAAGGAGCCAATAACAGACAACAAGCAATTGGCGAAATTTAACTTACGAAATAAGTAAAATCAGTGAAGCTTCGGCCAATGCATGAATCATCGTCACAACCTGGGGTTCCAGTAGATTAATAACATTCAAAGGCACTAGAATGTATTAGGAGTTTTTGATTTGCACCTTACGGATAGAAGGAGCCAACATCGCACAATGAGTAACTATACCAAATTTAACTTGCGAAACAAATAGAATTAAGAAAGATTATACCAATGGATGAATCGCCATCACAACCTAGTGTTCTACTAGATCAGTAAGATTTAAAGGCACTAAAATGTGATACCAGTTTTTGATTTGAACCTTACGGATATAAAAAGCGAACAAATGTATTAGAAGTTTTTGATTTGCACCTTACGGATATAAGAAGCCAAGAACAGAAAACGAGTAACTCGCCCAAACCTAACCTGCGAAACAAGTAGAATTAAGAAAGATTAGACCAATTGATGAATCGCCATCACAACTTAGTGTTCCACTAGATTAATAAGATTCAAAGGCACTAGAATGTGTTAGTAGTTTTTGATTGGCACCTTACGGATATAAGAGGCCAACAATGTACAACGAGTAACTAGCCCAAACTTAACTTGTGAAACAAGTGAAATCAAGGAAGATTAGAGCAATAGTTGAAAGGACATCACAACCTTGTTTTCTAAAAGATTAATAAGATTCACAGACACTAGTATGTGTTAGGAGTTTTTGGTCTGCAGCTTATGGCTATAAGGAGCCAACAGCACACAACGAGTAACTAGCCCAAACTTAACTTGCGAAACAAGTTATTTCAAGGAAGATTAGACCAATGGATGAAACGCCATCACAACCCAGTATTCAACTAGATTAATAAGATTCAAACGCACCAGAATGTGTTAGGAATTTTTGATTTGTACCTTATGGCTATAGGGAGCCAACAACACACAACTAGTAACTAGCCAAAACTTAACATGCGAAACAAGTAAAATCAAGGAAGATTAGACCAATGGATTAAATGACATCACAACGTTGTTTTCTAAAAGGTTAATAAGATTCACAGACACTAGGATGTGTTAGGAGTTTTTTGATTGGCACCGTACGGCTATAAGGAGCCAAAAATGGACAACGAGTAACTATCCCAAATTTAACTTGCGAAACAAGTAGAATGAAGAAAGATTAGACCAATGGATGAATCGCCATCACAACCTAGTGTTCTACTAGATTAATAAGATTCAAAGGCACTAGAATGTGTTAGTAGTTTTTGATTTGAACCTTACAGAAATAAAAAGCCAACAACACATAACAAGCAACTAGCCCAAACCTAACTTGCGAAACGAGCAGAATCCAGAAATATTAGACCAATGGATGAAGCATCGTCACAACCTGAGGTTCTACTAGATTAGTAAGATTCAAAGGCACAAGAATGTATTACGAGTTTTTAATTTGCACCTTACGGATATAAGAAGCCAACAACTCACAACGAGTAACTGGCCAAAACTTAACTTGTGAAACAAGTGGAATCAAGAAAGATTAGAGCAACGGTTGAAATGACATCACAACCTTGTTTTCTAAAAGATTGATAAGATTCACAAATAATAGGATGTGTTAGGAGTTTTTGATTTGCACTTTACGGCTATAAGGAGTCAACAACCCACAACAAGTAACTAGTCCAAACTTAACTTGCGAAACAAGTAAAATAAAGGAAGTTTAGACCAACTCATGAATCATCATCACAACCTGGGGTTCCACTAGATTAATAACTTTCAAAGGCGCAATAATGTGTTAGGAGTTTTTGATATGCACCTTACTGATATAAGAAGCCAACAACAGCCAACGAGTAACTAGCCCAAACCTAACTTGCGAAACGAGTAGAATCAAGAAAGACTAGACCAATGGATGAAACGCCATCACAACCCAGTGACCTACTAGATTAATAAGATTAAAAGGCACTAGAATGTATTAGGAGTTTTCGATTTGCACCTTACGACTATAAGGAGCCAATAACACACAACAAGCAACTTGGCGAAATTTAACTTGCGAAACAAGTAAAATCAGCGATGCTTCGACCAATGGATGAAGCACCATCACAACCCAGTATTCAACTAGACTAATAAGATTCAAACGCACTGGAATGTGTTAGGAATTTTTGATTTGTACCTATTGGATATAGGGAGCCATCAACACCAAACGAGTAACTAGCCCAAATTTAACATGCGAAACAAGTAGAATCAAGGAAGATTAAACCAATGGATTAAATGACATCACAACGTTGTTTTCTAAAAGATTAATAAGATTCACAGACACTAGGATGTGTTAGGAGTTTTTTGATTCGCACCTTCCGGCTATAAGGAGCCAACAACGCACAACGAGTAACTATCCCAAATTTAACTTGCGAAACAAGTAGAATGAAGAAAGATTAGACCAATGGATGAATCGCCATTTCAACCTAGTGTTCTACTAGATTAATAAGATTCAAAGGCACTAGAATGTGTTAGTAGTTTTTGATTTGAACCTTACTAATATAAAAAGCCAACAACACATAACAAGCAAGTAGCCCAAACCTAACTTGCGAAACGAGTAGAATCGAGAAAGATTAGACCAATGGATGAAGCATCGTCATAACCCGGGGTTCTACTAGATTAGTAAGATTCAAAGGCACAAGAATGTATTAGAAGTTTTTGATTTGCACCTTACGGATATAAGAAGCCAACAACACAGAACGAGTAACTGGCCAAAACTTAACTTGTGAAACAAGTGGAATCAAGAAAGATTAGAGCAACGGTTGAAATGGCATCACAACCTTGTTTTGTAAAAGATTGATAAGATTCATAGATAACAGGATGTGTTAGGAGTTTTTGATTTGCACCTTATGGCTATAAGAAGCCAACAACCCACAACGAGTAACTAGTCCAAACTTAACTTGCGAAACAAGTAAAATCAAGGAAGTTTAGACCAATTGATGAATCATCGTCACAACCTGTGGTTCCACTAGATTAATAACTTTCAAAGGCACTAGAATGTGTTTGGAGTTTTTGATATGCACCTTACGAATATAAGAAGCCAACAACACACAACGAGTAACTAGCCCAAACCTAACTTGCGATGTAAGTAGAATCAAGAAAGATTAGACCAATGGATGAATAATTGTCACAACCTTGCGTTCTACCTGCTTAATAGGATTCAAAGGCAGTAGAATGTGTTAGGAGTTATTTGTTTGCACCTTACGGATGTAAGAAGCTAACAACACACAACGAGTAATTAGCCCAAACTTAACTTGCGAAACAAGTGGAATCAAGGAAGATTACAGAAATGGATGAAACGACATCGAAACCTTGTTTTCTAAGAGATTAATAAGATTCACATACACTACCATGTGTTAGGACTTTTTGATTTGCACTTTACGTCCATAAGGAGCCAACTACACACAACGAGTAACTAGCCCAAACTTAACTTGCGAAACAAGCAGAATCAGGGAAGATTAGACCAATGGATGAAACGTCATCACAACCTAGTGATCTACTAGATTAATAAGATTGAAAGGCACTAGAATGTGTCAGGAGTTTTCGATTTGCACCTTACGACTATAAGGAGCCAACAACTCACAACAAGCAACTAGACGAAATTTAACTTGCGAAACAGGTAGAATCATGGAAGCTTAGACCAATGGATAAATCATCGTCGCAATCTGGGGTTCCACTGGATTAATAACATTCAAAGGCACAAGAATGTATTAGGAGTTTTTGATTTGCACCTTAGGGATATAAGAAACCAGCAACACACAATGAGTAACTAGCCCAAACCTAACTTGCGAAACAGGTAGAATCAAGAAAAATTAGACCAAATAAAGAATAGCCATCACAACCTAGTGTTCTACTAGATTAATAAAATTCAAAGGCACTAGAATGTGTTAGGAGTTTTCGATTTGCACTTTACAGCTATGAGGAGCCAATAACACACAACAAGCAATTAGACGAAATTTAACTTGCAAAACAAGTACAATCACGAAAAATTAGACGAATCGATGAATCGCCATCACAACCTAGTTTTCTACTAGATTAATAAAATTCAAAGGCACTAGAATGTATTAGGAGTTTTTGATTTGCACCTTACGGATAGAAGGAGCCAACATCGCACAACAAGTAACTATTCCAAATTTAACTTGGGAAACAAATAGAATTAAGAAAGATTATACCAATGGATGAATCGCCATCAGAGCCTAGTGTTCTACTAGAACAGTAAGATTTAAAGGCACTAAAATGTGTTAGCAGTTTTTGATTTGAACCTTACGGATATAAAAAGCGAACAACACATAACAAGCAACTAGCCCAAACCTAACTTGGGAAACGAGTAGAATCAAGAAAGATTGTACCAATGGAGGAAGCGTCGTCACAACCTGGGGTTCTACTAGATTTGCAAGATTCAAAGGCACAAGATTGTATTAGAAGTTTTTCATTTGCACCTTACGGATATAAGAAGCCAACAACACACAACGAGTAACTCACCAAAACTTAACTTGTGAAACAAGTGGAATCAAGCAAGATTAGGGCAACGGTTGAAACGACATCACAACCATGTTTTCTAAAAGATTGATAAGTTTCACATATACTAGATGTGTTAGGAGTTTTTGTTTTACGCCTTACGGCTATAAGGAGCCAACAACCCACAACGAGCAACTAGCCTAAACTTAACTTGCAAAAGAAGTAAAATCAAGGAAGATTAGACCAATGGATGAATTATCGTCACAAGCTGGGGTTCCATAAGATTAATAACTTTCAAAAGCACTGGACTGTATTAGGAGTTCTTGATTTGCACCTTACGGATATAAGAAGCCAACAACACACAACGAGTAACTACCCCAAACCTAACTTGTGAAACAAGTAGAATCAAGAAAGATTAGACCAGTGGATGAAGCATCGTCACAACCTTGCGTTCTACTAGATTAATAAAATTAAAATGCACTAGAATGTATTAGGAGTCTTCGATTTGCACCTTACGACTATAAGAAGCCAATAACAGACAACAAGCAGTTGGCGAAATTTAACTTGCGAAATAATAAAATCAGTGAAGCTTCGGCCAATGGATGAATCATCGTCACAACCTGGGGTTCCAGTAGATTAATAACATTCAATGTCACTAGAATGTATTAGGAGTTTTTGATTTGCACCTTACGGATAGAAGGAGCCATCATCGCCCAACGAGTAACTATTCCAAATTTAACTTGCGAAACAAATAGAAATAAGAAAGATTATACCAATGGATGAGTCGTCATCACAACCTAGTGTTCTACTAGATCAGTAAGATTTAAAGGCACTAAAATGTGTTAGCAGTTTTTGATTTGAACCTTACGGATATAAAAAGCGAACAACACATAACAAGCAACTAGCCCAAACCTAACTTGGGAAACGAGTAGAATCAAGAAAGATTGTACCGATGGATGAAGCGTCGTCACAACCTGGGGTTCTACTAGATTTGCAAGATTCAAAGGCACAAGATTGTATTAGGAGTTTTTCATTTGCACCTTACGGATATAAGAAGCCAACAACACACAACGAGTAACTCGCCAAAACTTAACTTGTGAAACAAGTGGAATCAAGCAAGATTAGGGCAACGGTTGAAACGACATCACAACCATGTTTTCTAAAAGATTGATAAGTTTCACATATACTAGATGTGTTAGGAGTTTTAGATTTGCACCTTACGGCTATAAGGAGCCAACAACCCACAACGAGCAACTAGCCTAAACTTAACTTGCAAAACAAGTAAAATCAAGGAAGATTAGACCAATGGATGAATTATCGTCACAAGCTGGGGTTCCACAAGATTAATAACTTTCAAAAGCACTGGACTGTATTAGGAGTTCTTGATTTGCACCTTACGGATATAAGAAGCCAACAACACACAACGAGTAACTACCCCAAACCTAACTTGTGAAACAAGTAGTATCAAGAAAGATTAGACCAGTGGATGAAGCATTGTCACAACCTTGCGTTCTACTAGATTAATAAAATTAAAAGGCACTAGAATGTATTAGGAGTCTTCGATTTGCACCTTACGACTATAAGGAGCCAATAACAGACAACAAGCTGTTGGCGAAATTTAACTTGCAAAATAAGTAAAATCAGTGAAGCTTCGGCCAATGGTTGAATCATCGTCAGAACCTGGGGTTCCTGTAGATTAATAACATTCAAAGGCACTAGAATGTATTAGGAGTTTTTGATTTGCACCTTACAGATAGAAGGAGCCAACATCGCGCAACGAGTAACTATTCCAAATTTAACTTGCGAAACAAATAGAATTAAGAAAGATTATACCAATGGATGAATCGCCATCACAACCTACTGTTCTACTAGATCAGTAAGATTTAAAGGCACTAAAATGTGTTAGCAGTTTTTGATTTGAACCTTACGGATATAAAAAGCGAACAACACATAACAAGCAACTAGCCCAAACCTAACTTGGGAAACGAGTAGAAACAAGAAAGATTGTACCAATGGATGAAGCGTCGTCACAACCTGGGGTTCTACTAGATTTGCAAGATTCAAAGGCACAAGATTGTATTAGGAGTTTTTCATTTGCACCTTACGGATATAAGAAGCCAACAACACACAACGAGTAACTCGCCAAAACTTAACTTGTGAAACAAGTGGAATCAAGCAAGATTAGGGCAACGGTTGAAACGACATCACAACCATGTTTTCTAAAAGGTTGATAAGTTTCACATATACTAGATGTGTTAGGAGTTTTTGATTTGCACCTTACGGCTATAAGGACTCAACAACCCACAACGAGCAACTAGCCTAAACTTAACTTGCAAAACAAGTAAAATCAAGGAAGATTAGACCAATGGATGAATTATCGTCACAAGCTGGGGTTCCACAAGATTAATAACTTTCAAAAGTACTGGACTGTATTAGGAGTTCTTGATTTGCACCTTACGGATATAAGAAGCCAACAACACACAACGAGTAACTACCCCAAACCTAACTTGTGAAACAAGTAGAATCAAGAAAGATTAGACCAGTGGATGAAGCATTGTCACAACCTTGCGTTCTACTAGATTAATAAAATTAAAAGGCACTAGAATGTATTAGGAGTCTTCGATTTGCACCTTACGACTATAAGGAGCCAATAACAGACAACAAGCAGTTGGCGAAATTTAACTTGCGAAATAAGTAAAATCAGTGAAGCTTCGGCCAATGGATGAATCATCGTCACAACCTGGGGTTCCAGTAGATTAATAACATTCAAAGGCACTAGAATGTATTAGGAGTTTTTGATTTTCACCTTACGGATAGAAGGAGCCAACATCGCGCAACGAGTAACTATTCCAAATTTAACTTGCGAAACAAATAGAATTAAGAAAGATTATACCAATGGATGAATCGCCATCACAACCTAGTGTTCTACTAGATCAGTAAGATTTAAAGGCACTAAAATGTGTTAGCAGTTTTTGATTTGAACCTTACGGATATAAAAAGCGAACAACACATAACAAGCAACTAGCCCAAACCTAATTTGGGAAACGAGTAGAATCAAGAAAGATTGTACCAATGGATGAAGCGTCGTCACAACCTGGGGTTCTACTAGATTTGCAAGATTCAAAGGCACAAGATTGTATTAGGAGTTTTTCATTTGCACCTTACGGATATAAGGAGCCAACAACACACAACGAGTAACTGCTTAAAACTTAACTTGGGAACCAAGTGGAATCAAGCAAGATTAGGGCAACGGTTGAAACGACATCACAACAATGTTTTCTAAAAGATTGATAAGTTTCACATATATTAGATGTGTTAGGAGTTTTTGATTTGCACCTTACCGCTATAAGGAGCCAAGAACACACAACGAGGAACTAGCCCAAACTTAACTTGTGAAACAAGTGAAATCAAGGAAGATTAGACCAATGGATGAATTGTCGTCACAACCTGGGGTTCCACTAGATTAATAACTTTCAAAAGCACTGGAATGTATTAGGAGTTCTTGATTTGCACCTTACGGATATAAGAAGCCAACAACACATAACAAGTAACTAGCCCAAACCTAACTTGCGAAACAAGTAAAATCAAGAAAGATTAGACCAGTGGATGAAGCATCGTCACAGCCTTGCGTTCTACTAGATTAATAGGATTCAAAGGCACTAGAATGTATTAGGAGTTTTTTATTTGTACCTTACGGATATAAGAAGCCAACAACACACAACGAGTAACTACCCCAAACCTAACTTGTGAAACAAGTAGAATCAAGAAAGATTAGACCAGTGGATGAAGCATTGTCACAACCTTGCGTTCTACTAGATTAATAAAATTAAAAGGCACTAGAATGTATTAGGAGTCTTCGATTTGCACCTTACGACTATAAGGAGCCAATAATGAACAACAAGCGGTTGGCGAAATTTAACTTGCGAAATAAGTAAAATCGGTGAAGCTTGGCCAATGGATGAATCATCGTCACAACACAGGGTTCGATGATTAATAAGATTCAATGTCACTAGAATGTATTAGGAGTTTTGATTTGCACCTTACGGATAGAAGGAGCCAACATCGCATAGCGAGTAACTATTCCAAATTTAACTTGCGAAACAAATAGAATTCAGAAAGATTATACCAATGGATGAATCGCCATCACAACCTAGTGTTCTACTAGATCAGTAAGATTTAAAGGCACTAAAATGAGTTAGCAGTTTTTGATTTGAACCTTACGGATATAAAAAGCGAACAACACATAACAAGCAACTAGCCCAAACCTAACTTGGGAAACGAGTAGAATCAAGAAAGATTGTACCAATGGATGAAGCGTCGTCACAACCTGGGGTTCTACTAGATTTGCAAGATTCAAAGGCACAAGATTGTATTAGGAGTTTGTCAATTGCACCTTACCCATATAAGAAGCCAACAACACACAACGAGTAACTGCAAAACTTAACTTGTGAAACAAGTGGAATCAAGCAAGATTAGGGCAACGGTTGAAACGACATCACAACAATGTTTTCTAAAAGATTGATAAGTTTCACATATATTAGATGTGTTAGGAGTTTTTGATTTGCACCTTACCGCTATAAGGAGCCAAGAACACACAACGAGGAACTAGCCCAAACTTAACTTGCGAAACAAGTGAAATCAAGGAAGATTAGACCAATGGATGAATTGTCGTCACAACCTGGGGTTCCACTAGATTAATAACTTTCAAAAGCACTGGAATGTATTAGGAGTTCTTGATTTGCACCTTACGGATATAAGAAGCCAACAACACACAACAAGTAACTAGCCCAAACCTAACTTGCGAAACAAGTAAAATCAAGAAAGATTAGACCAGTGGATGAAGCATCGTCACAGCCTTGCGTTCTACTAGATTAATAGGATTCAAAGGCACTAGAATGTATTAGGAGTTTTTTATTTGTACCTTACGGATATAAGAAGCCAACAACACACAACGAGTAACTACCCCAAACCTAACTTGTGAAACAAGTAGAATCAAGAAAGATTAGACAAGTGGATGAAGCATTGTCACAACCTTGCGTTCTACTAGATTAATAAAATTAAAAGGCACTAGAATGTATTAGGAGTCTTCGATTTGCACCTTACGACTATAAGGAGCCAATAACAGACAACAAGCAGTTGGCGAAATTTAACTTGCGAAATAAGTAAAATCAGTGAAGCTTCGGCCAATGGATGAATCATCGTCACAACCTGGGGTTCCAGTAGATTAATAACATTCAAAGGCACTAGAATGTATTAGGAGTTTTTGATTTGCACCTTACGGATAGAAGGAGCCAACATCGCGCAACGAGTAACTATTCCAAATTTAACTTGCGAAACAAATAGAATTAAGAAAGATTATACCAATGGATGAATCGCCATCACAACCTACTGTTCTACTAGATCAGTAAGATTTAAAGGCACTAAAATGTGTTAGCAGTTTTTGATTTGAACCTTACGGATATAAAAAGCGAACAACACATAACAAACAACTAGCCCAAACCTAACTTGGGAAACGAGTAGAATCAAGAAAGATTGTACCAATGGATGAAGCGTCGTCACAACCTGGGGTTCTACTAGATTTGCAAGATTCAAAGGCACAAGATTGTATTAGGAGTTTTTCATTTGCACCTTACGGATATAAGAAGCCAACAACACACAACGAGTAACTCGCCAAAACTTAACTTGTGAAACAAGTGGAATCAAGCAAGATTAGGGCAACGGTTGAAACGACATCCCAACAATGTTTTCTAAAAGATTAATAAGTTTCACATATACTAGATGTGTTAGGAGTTTTTGATTTGCACCTTACCGCTATAAGGAGCCAAGAACACACAACGAGCAACTAGCCCAAACTTAACTTGCGAAACAAGTGAAATCAAGGAAGATTAGACCAATGGATGAATTGTCGTCACAACCTGGGGTTCCACTAGATTAATAACTTTCAAAAGCACTGGAATGTATTAGGAGTTCTTGATTTGCACCTTACGGATATAAGAAGCCAACAACACACAACAAGTAACTAGCCCAAACCTAACTTGCGAAACAAGTAAAATCAAGAAAGATTAGACCAGTGGATGAAGCATCATCACAGCCTTGCGTTCTACTAGATTAATAGGATTCAAAGGCACTAGAATGTATTAGGAGTTTTTTATTTGTACCTTACGGATATAAGAAGCCAACAACACACACCGAATAACTAGCCCAAACCTAACTTGCGAAACAAGTAGAATCAAGAAAGATTAGACCAGTGGATGAAGCATCGTCACAGCCTTGCATTCTACTAGATTAATAGGATTCAAAGGCACTAGAATGTATTAGGAGTTTTTTATTTGTACCTTATGGATATAAGAAGCCAACAACACACAACGAGTAACTCGCCAAAACTTAACTTGTGAAACAAGTGGAATTAAGCAAGATTAGGGCAACGGTTGAAACGACATCGCAACCATGTTTTCTAAAAGATTGATAAGTGTCACATATACTAGATGTGTTAGGAGTTTTTGATTTGCACCTTACGGCTATATGGAGCCAACAACCCACAACGAGCAACTAGCCTAAACTTAACTTGCAAACCAAGTAAAATCAAGGAAGATTAGACCAATGGATGAATTGTCGTCACAACCTGGGGTTCCACTAGATTAATAACTTTCAAAAGCACTGGAATGTATTAGGAGTTCTTGATTTGCACCTTACGGATATAAGAAGCCAACAACACACAACAAGTAACTAGCCCAAACCTAACTTGCGAAACAAGTAGAATCAAGAAAGATTAGACCAGTGGATGAAGCATCGTCACAGCCTTGCGTTCTACTAGATTAATAGGATTCAAAGGCACGAGAATGTATTAGGAGTTTTTTATTTGTAGCTTACTGATATAAGAAGCCAACAACACACAACGAGTAACTAGCCCAAACCAAACTTGCGAAACAAGTGGAATCAAGAAAGATTAGACGAATGGATAAATCGCCATGACAACCTAGTGTTCCACTAGATTAATAGGATTCAAAGGAACTACAATTCGTTAGTAGTTTTTGATCTAAACCTTACGGCTATAAGAAGCCAACAACGCACAACAAGCAACTTGCCCAAACCTAACTTATAAAAACAAATAGAATCAAGAAAGATTAGACAAATGGATGAATCATCATCACAACCTGGGTTCTACTACATTAATAAGATTCAACGGCACAAGAATGTATTAGAAGTTTTTGATTTGCACCTTACGGATATAAGAAGCCAACAACACACAACGAGTAACTCGCCAAAACTTAACTTGTGAAACAAGTGGAATCAAGCAAGATTAGGGCAACGGTTGAAACGACATCACAACCATGTTTTCTAAAAGATTGATAAGTTTCACATATACTAGATGTGTTAGGAGTTTTTGTTTTACACCTTACGGCTATAAGGAGCCAACAACCCACAACGAGCAACTAGCCTAAACTTAACTTGCAAAAGAAGTAAAATCAAGGAAGATTAGACCAATGGATGAATTTTCGTCACAAGCTGGGGTTCCATAAGATTAATAACTTTCAAAAGCACTGGACTGTATTAGGAGTTCTTGATTTGCAGCTTACGGATATAAGAAGCCAACAACACACAACGACTAACTACCCCAAACCTAACTTGTGAAACAAGTAGAATCAAGAAAGATTAGACCAGAGGATGAAGCATCGTCACAACCTTGCGTTCTACTAGATTAATAAAATTAAAAGGCACTAGAATGTATTAGGAGTCTTCGATTTGCACCTTACGACTATAAGGAGCCAATAACAGACAACAAGCAATTGGCGAAATTTAACTTGCGAAATAAGTAAAATCAGTGAAGCTTCGGCCAATGGATGAATCATCGTCACAACCTGGGGTTCCAGTAGATTAATAACATTCAAAGGCACTAGAATGTATTAGGAGTTTTTGATTTGCACCTTACGGATTGAAGGAGCCAACATCGCACAACGAGTAACTATTCCAAATTTAACTTGCGAAACAAATAGAATTAAGAAAGATTATACCAATGGATGAATCGCCATCACAACCTAGTGTTCTACTAGATCAGTAGGATTTAAAGGCACTAAAATGTGTTAGCAGTTTTTGATTTGAACCTTACGGATATAAAAAGCCAACAACACATAACAAGCAACTAGCCCAAACCTAACTTGGGAAACGAGTAGAATCAAGAAAGATTGTACCAATGGATGAAGCGTCGTCACAACCTGGGGTTCTACTAGATTTGCAAGAATCAAAGGCACAAGATTGTATTAGGAGTTTTTCATTTGCACCTTACGGATATAAGAAGCCAACAACACACAACGAGTAACTCGCCAAAACTTAACTAGTGAAACAAGTGGAATCAAGCAAGATTAGGGCAACGGTTGAAACGACATCACAACCATGTTTTCTAAAAGATTGATAAGTTTCACATATACGAGATGTGTTAGGAGTTTTTGTTTTACACCTTACGGCTATAAGGAGCCAACAACCCACAACGAGCAACTAGCCTAAACTTAACTTGCAAAAGAAGTAAAATCAAGAAAGATTAGACCAATGGGATGAATTATCGTCACAACCTGGGGTTCCATAAGATTAATAACTTTCAAAAGCACTGGACTGTATTAGGAGTTCTTGATTTGCACCTTACGGATATAAGAAGCCAACAACACACAACGACTAACTACCCCAAACCTAACTTGTGAAACAAGTAGAATCAAGAAAGATTAGACCAGAGGATGAAGCATCGTCACAACCTTGCGTTCTACTAGATTAATAAAATTAAAAGGCACTAGAATGTATTAGGAGTCTTCGATTTGCACCTTACGACTATAAGGAGCCAACAACACACAACGAGTAACTGGCGAAATTTAACTTGTGAAACAAGTGGAATCAAGCAAGATTAGGGCAACGGTTGAAACGACATCACAACCATGTTTTCTAAAAGATTGATAAGTTTCACATATACTAGATGTGTTAGGAGTTTTTGTTTTACGCCGTACGGCTATAAGGAGCCAACAACCCACAACGAGCAACTAGCCTAAACTTAACTTGCAAAAGAAGTAAAATCAAGGAAGATTAGACCAATGGATGAATTATCGTCACAAGCTGGGGTTCCATAAGATTAATAACTTTCAAAAGCACTGTGTTCGGTGAATTGCAAGCGTACAATATCAACAAGTAATATAGTAGTGAGTAGAATATCGTTCCCACGAGGATTGTTTTAATTTAACCAATTACTTACCAATATGATTAATTCAACAACAAGCTAGCCAATAAAACAAAACTTTCATGCAATTTTAACTAAACTTAACAAAGAATGAAAATTTATAACAATAAGAAAATATTAAAAATTTACCAATTTAACAAAGATGTTAGAGATTTGGATTTCACTTAATCAATCCTAATTAACTCTCTTGACTTGTCATGCAATTAACTTAAATTCCAAATTATGATGGTGAAATTTCCCTAATGTAAATTAATAGCCGACATCGGTCTAATAACCCTATTTAGATTAAAATCAACTCACACTTGGTCTAGGTGAATTTAGATTTCTAAATGCATTAGGAACTATGGAAATTTCGGATTCAATCTAAGTAGCTATTACTTAGTTTTACTACCGAAACCACATGAACAACCTAGATTATTACGGTCTAAATTGAATTCATGGTTTAATATCACATGAGCACATGCATGTTATCTCCTTTCGGTATCAAACAAGCATCAACAATCAATTAAGTGGTGATCAATCACCTAAAAGCATTAAGAACATGATATTAAACTCATAATTGAAATATAAATTGCATGAACAAGTCTTAAGCATTAATTATTCATGATTAAGATCATCTAGTCTCTAACAAAAGAAATTAGAACATAATGAAATTTAAACTAACAATAAAAATAAAAATAAACATAATTAAAATTAATACAAATTCTGAAAATTAAAGTAAACAATATTTCATGAATATAAAAGCTATAAAATACTTAATACTTGAAAATAAAACATAATTAGAAATTCTTAACAAAACACAAGAAATAATATTACTAAAATTGTTGAAATTAACTAAACAAAAACAAGGGAAGAAAAATAAAATAACTAAACTAAACTAAACTAACCAAAACAATAAAAGACAAAACCAGTAAATGAAGACTTGAAGACTAAGAATTCTGCATGGTTTGTTTCTTGCACACCCGAAGCTTCCATAGAGATAAAAAACAAACACTTTGCTACTTCTTTGTGAGTTCAAGTTGGCGGCTATTATTTGCTGCAAAAACTAAACTCATTAACTACCCAAACAAGAAGAAGGAAGTGATGAATACTTGACTGGAAAAGCTTGAAAGAAACACAAGAAGACAACTAAAATTCTGCAGCAAAGAAATACATCAAACCCGTAGCTTCAAGAAGAATAAAACAACAATTTTTCTGCTTTCTTTTCCAGTCCAGCTTGGTGGCTGTTCTAATTGCTAGATTACTGCAAACAATAAGAACAAAACAATGAAGAAAGAATGAAGAAAACAACAAAAGGATGGCTGTCAAATTTGCTAAAAAAAAAACCGAAGAAAGCTGTCAAATTTTTGCAGAAAACCCGTAAGCATAGAGCTGATTTTTGCTGAAGAAAACCGTGAGTATGAAGCTGCAATTCTGCTAAAGATTATTGAAAACACCAACTGGAATTTGTATAATAAAAACCATATGAACATCAACTGGAAAAGCTGAAGAAAACCGAGAATAAAACAACAAGTCTTGAAGAAAAACCGTGAACAATCTGCTTTGGAATCTAAACTCTGAAATGAAAATAAAACAAAAGAATGAAGAAAGTTGGATGCTCTAAACTCTATGAGAAAAGAAGACAAGAAAAATAGCTTGGCTAAACTAAATCTAAACTAAAGGAAGAAAATGTAAACAAAGGAAAGGAAATGCTGCTAGCTGTTTTGGGATGAAAATGGGATCGGGGATGCCTTCTCCGTTCCAAGCTTTGTCCATTTATAGGCAAGGCTGTTCTTTTCTTCCGAAGGTGTTATTGTCTTCCATGTGCTTGGTTTCTTTTACAGCCAAGAAAACAGCCCAAGCTTTGCTTTCCAAATATCATTATTTCTCTTTGTGTGCTTTCGGCTGTCTCTTTTTCTTTCTTCGTGCGTTGCTCGGCTGTCTCTTTGGATGCTTTGAGTGTTTGGATTCCATCGGTGTTGGGGCTTTTCTTTTGTTTCCTTTGACCGATTCTTTTTGTTTCCCAATTGTAGTTAAGCTTTGTTTCCTTTTGTTTTCTTTGTTGTCCGAAGTTGCTTCATTCCTTTTGTTTTCTTTGTGTGCAGCTCATTTGCTTTCTTTGCTTCTTTGTTGCGTAGTTGCAGCCAACACAAACAAAAATCTTCTTTGTCTTGTTGTTGAAGTAATTTGGTCAAGCTTTGATAAAAATAATTGGTTAGTCCTTTGTTCTCAATTTTCAAGATTAAACTCAAAAAATTCTAGAAATATTGGAAAACTTAGAAATCATAGAATCAAAGGATAATTTGGCCAAAATATGTAAAAACAAATTAAAACACAAGCCAATTTCTAACCAAAATTAATAAGAAAACTCTATATAAAATAGAGTTATCAAATTACCCCAACTTAGATCAAAGCTTGTCCTCAAGCTTGCACTAGAAAGAACATATTTCTTTTCATTCCATACCCTTTCTAACTCATCCATAAATAATTCAAAATTATTGTACATTAAAAATTCAAACTGGAATAATAAGCCAAAGAACAAGTATTCATAGCCCTTTTTAATCTAAACAAAATACACATCTCATTAATTCCAACAATTTAAATAAATCAAATGCACAAAATTTGATAACTTTGTCATAGGTTGCACTCTAATCACTCAAAGTGTTTAGGGTTTCATTCAGCACTCAAATCAAACATAGCATGTCATTGCCATAGGCTTGCTTATATATCACATCTCCACCACTAATAAATATGAATCCATGCAATAATCAAAGGGTCTTTATAAAGGTTGTAACGAGGCTTAGGTAAGGGTAGGTAGAAAGATAGGAAAATTTAGGTTTTCACAAATCAAGATATGTATAAACCTCCTTGCATGACTCAAAAGCAACAAGTAGCACATTAGAACCACTTCTTTATTCCAAATAACATGTATCCCCTTTTCACAACTTCATCATATAATTGGACCATCTTGTACACAATGAAAACATTAACTTTGTCCAATCTTCGTAGGGAATATTTTTCACTTCTCTCTTTTTTTCTTTTTTTTTTCTTTTTTTCTTTTTTATAGTGGTTCTTTTCTTTGGAATAGAAATTTTATCATGCAATTTATTTCTACATACCTTAACAAAGGGTTCAACGGTGGTAAACAAAAACAACGGTTTAAGGCTCAAGAATGTGGTATTATAACAAAGAAAGGTTAAGGCTCAAAATTGGTTGACTAAGGATATATGTAATGGTTAAGCTTTTTAGAAAGTTAAAAATGGTGAATCCTAAGTAGTGCCCTTATCATTTCAAAGCATGAATCCACAATGTGATCTCAACATGCATAACAAAGCAAGTTCTAGAATGAACATACCATATTTGACAACACTCAATCAAAGAAATATGTGAGCAAAGAAAAAGACAATGCTCTTAGGCTCAATTACTCACAATGGGTTCAATGTATATCAAATCTTGCACATTCTCATTCAATTCAATCATTAAAATCAACAAGATGCTTTAAAAATTTTCAAAACAAAAACTAATCATACTTGCCTCATTCATACATTCCAACCCAAATAACTAATGCATATAACTCAAAATTATTCTAAATGAGTATCAAAAGAAGTTGAAATTTCAAAGAAGATATCAAAATTGAAAACTTGGAAGGACTTTTTCTTTTTAACCCAATAAAATTGCAATTTTTCAAAAATTTTGACAAAAATCCAGCACAAAATTTCATGTATCTCACCCCCAACTTAAAATTGAGCATTGTCCTCAATGCAACAAGGAGCAAGATCAAGTATAGCAACTAAAGAAAACATAAGAAAAATGAAAAGTGAGGAAACTGCCCTGTTTGGAACAACTGTTGAAGATGAATTTCGTTCAGGTACCAAAACAGCTCCAAAAATTCTCAAATTTGGTGGACATGAACCGGGTTGAATCTTCTACCTTGCTGTAAACTTTTAGCACAAAATTCAAATGGGAAGGCCTTGAACCGAATTTTTCTTCAGACTGGTGCAGCAAAAAGGTGAAGCAGAATTGCACATAATAAAAATAAATCTTTTTCTCTTTTTTTTTTTTTCTTTTTCTTTTTGAAATAAGATAAAAAATAAGAATAATAATAATAATAATAAGAACAAAATAAAAGCAATAAAGGTAAAAGAACTTGGGTTGCCTCCCAAGTAGCGCTTGCTTTATAGTTCGCAGCTGAACTCTCCTTTTGGTCTAAGCCGGTGGCATCAAGGTAATGAAGGATGATTGACTAACAACATCTCCTCCATTGTAATGCTTAAGCCTTTGTCCATTAACTTTAAATGTGCCCTCATTTTCAGTAGTGATCTCCACAGCACCATAAGGAAAAACTTTTGTGATGGTATAAGGTCCAGTCCATCGAGACTTTAATTTTCCTGAAACAAGCGAAGGCAGGAATTATACAACAAAACTTTTCTCCAACATGAAACTCTCTCCAAGATGTGTTTATCATGCCATTTCTTTGTTTTTCTTTGTAAATCCGTGCATTATCGTAAGCTTCATTGCGGAGTTCTTCCAATTCATCCAAGCTGCAACAACCTTTTCTCTCCTACTATACATATCAAAGTTAAGAGATTTCAAAGCCCGGTATGCTTTATGCTCAAGTTCAACGGCAAATGACATGTCTTACCATAGAGAAGTCGAAAGGTGACATACCAATAGGAGTTTTATAAGCGATTCTGTAAGCCCATAATGCATCATCAAGTTTCTTTGCCCAATCCTTCCTATTAATATTCAGACTTTTCCAATATACTTTTGAGTTCCCTATTAGATATTTCGGTTTGACCACTAGTTTGGGGATGGTAGCGGTGGCTACCTTATGAGTGACACCATACTTTTGCAAAAGTGACTTGAATTGCTTATTTATGAAATGAGTACCTTGATCACTTATAATTGCCTTAGGTGTACCAAACCTAGTAAAGATGTGTTTTTCAAGAAATTGCAAACAACCCTAGCATCATTTGATTTGTAAAGCTCTGACTTCTACCCATTTAGACACATACTCACAAGCAACCAAAATATACATATTACCAAAAGAAGGTGGAAATGGACCCATGAAGTCAATACCCCAAACATCAAATAACTCACATATCATAATATTATTAAGGGGCATCTCATGTCGTCTAGATATATTTCAGTTCTTTGGCACCTATCACATTGAGCAACATAATTGTATGCATCTTTAAAAGAGTAGGCCAATAGAAACCACATTGTAAGATCTTAGCAGTTTAGTGGCACCAAAGTGACCACGGTGGGTCCATCATGGCAATGAAAAAGAATACTAGGAATCTCATTATTAGAAACACAGCGTCGATAATACGATCGGCACATACCTTGAATAAATGCGGTCGTCCCAAAGTAATGTTTAACATCAAAAAAACTTCTTCTTTTGTTGATAAGTTAAATCGGGGAAGAACACCACTTACCAAATAATTTACGGATCGACATACCATGGAAGTCAGTGTTGAAAGCAAAAAGTGCTTCATCGGAAAACTTTCCAAAATAGGTACCTCATCCTTGGAGCATTTGGCAATCTTGAAAGATGGTCGACCACAAGATTTTCGGTTCCTCTTTTGTCTTTAATCTCTAAATCGAATTCTTGAAGAAGCAAAATCCATCGAATGAGTCTTGGTTTTGCATCTTTCTTCGCCAATAAGTACTTGAGTGCATGATCAGTATAAACAATTACTTTAGAGCCAATCAAATAAGAGCGGAATTTATCAAAAGCAAACACCACAGCCAAAAGTTCTTTTTCAATAGTAGCATAATTTAATTGTGCTCCATTCAAGGTTCGGCTAGCATAGTAAATTGCTCGAAAAATTCGATTCTCTCTCTGTCCAAGCACAGCTCCAATAGCTTGATCACTTGCATCACACATGAGTTCAAAAGGCTTCTCCCAATCAGGCACAGTCATCACTGGAGCTGAAATTAATTTCTTTTCAAGATCTCAAATGCCTGCAAACAATCAGAATTAAAATCAAATTTAGCATCTTTCTCAAGTAGTTTAGTCAATGGTCTTGAAATTTTTGAAAAATCTTTGATAAAACGCCTATAAAATCCTGCATGTCCTAAAAATCCACGAAGTAGCTTCACGGAAGTAGGTGGCGGCAACTTAGAAATGACTTCAATTTTGCTCGATCCACCTCAATACCTTTCGAGAGATTTTATGGCCCGAACAATACCTTCTGCACCATAAAGTGACACTTTTCCCAATTTAAAACAAGGTTAGTCTCTTCACATCTTTGTAACACCGAATCCAAATTGTTCAGGCATGAATCAAAAGAAACACCAAACACAGAAAAATCATCCATGAAAATTTCAATATGTTTCTCTATCATGTCAGAAAAAATTGCCATCATGCATCTTTGAAAAGTAGCAGGTGCATTACAAAGACCAAAAGGCATTCTTCTATATGCAAAAGTACCATAGGGACAAGTGAAAGTTGTCTTTTCACGATCACTAGGTGCAATAGGTATCGATTATACCGAATATCCATCTAGAAAGCGATAAAATGCATATCACGCAAGTTTTTCTAGCGATTGATCGATAAAAGGCAAAGGAAAATGATCCTTACGGGTGGCATCATTTAATTTTCTATAGTCAATGCAAACACGCCAACTGTGGTATTCTAGTAGGAATTAATTCATCATTGTCATTAGTTAAAGCAGTCATGCCTCCTTTCTTAGGTACTACTTGCAGGACTTACCATCACTATCGAAATTGGATAGATAATACGCATCGAGAAGCTTGATCACCTCGGCTAACACTACATCTTGCATTTTTGGATTAAGTCTCCTTTGTGGTTGGATAACCGGCTTATATTGCTCATTCATTAAAATCTTGTGCATACAAATTGAGGGGCTAATTCCTTTGATATCTGCAATGGTCCACCCAAATGCACTTTTGTGCTTTCTTAGCACCATAATGACTTTTCCTCCATCACACTGTCAAAGAAGAAGAAATAATTATTGGAAGATTTAAACCATCTAGGAAAGCATATTTTCAATGAGAACGAAGAGGTTTAAGTTCAAGAGTTGGTGCTTCTTCAATGGATGGTTCCGGTTTCTTTGTATTCATCCCTAATTCTTCATATTTTGGTGCCCTCCACCTTGGATAAGGTGGATTTGCCTCTAATATGCTCATTGCTTCCCTTACTTCATCATCTTCGGTACCTTCTCTCAATGACTGAACCATACACTTTTCAATTGTGTCCTTGGTCATGGCATGAATTGCAAAATTTTGGGCAATTTAGTCCACCACTTCAATTTGCAAGCAATCACTCGATCGGAAGGAAATTTCATTGCTTTGAACACATTGAAGGTGACTTGCTCATTTTGAACTCTAAGAATTAACTTTCCTTGTTGGACATCAATTAGAGCTCTTCCAGTGGCTAGGAATGGTCGGCCTAAAATAATCGGTACTTCAAAGTCTTCTTCCATTTCTAACACAATGAAATCTGCAGGAAAAATAAATTTGTCAACTTTGATCAACACATCCTCCACCACACCTCTTGGATATTTGATAGATCGATCTGCTAACTGAAGAGAATCAGTGGTGCCTTTGACTTCTCCTAATCCAAGTTTCTTAAAAACAGAATAAGGCATTAGATTAATACTAGCACCAAGATCACATAAAGCTTTGTCAAAATAAGAATCACCAATTGTGCAAGGAATTGTAAAACTCCTGGATCTTTAAGCTTTGGTGGTAGCTTATTTTGCGAGAATAGCGGAGCATTCTTGATGAGTTGCGGTCTCATAATCCTCCAACTTCCTCTTGTTTGCTAAGATTTCCTTTAAGAACTTTGCATAGCTCGGCATTTGAGCCAATGCATCCGCAAAGGAATGTTAATATGCAATTTTTAAACACATCAAGAAATTTGGAGAATTGCTTATCTATTTTGTGCTGCAGAAGTCGCTCTGGAAAAGGAATAGGAGGCACATATGGTGTAGGTTTGTCGGGAAATAACTTTCTTTGGGGTGGTTCTTCTTTTGGTTCGACTTCATCCTTCAAATCGGCTTTGGACTCCTCTTTTTCTTCTTCACCTTTTTCTTCATTTTTAAGCTCTTTTCCACTCCTTAGGATGATGGCTTTTGCATTCTCAATTGGATTCTTCACAGTGTTGCTTGGAAGACCACCATATGGTCTCTCGGATATTTGGCTAGCAAGTTGACCAACTTGTTTTTCCACATTCCGAATACTTACCTCCATATGTCGAATTGTTGCATCTTGATTGTTCATGCGACTTTCAAAGCGATTTATTACTTCTGATTCGATTGAATAAGCTTTGCCACCATTTCCTCAAGGTTTTGTTCGCTTCTCCATGGGTGGTGGAAATGTTGGTCTAGGTGGGTTCATTGGTTCCGATTTTGCCCTCCCAAGAAAAATTAGGGTGATTCCTCCATCCGAGGTTGTATGTATTTGAGTAAGGATTATTTTGAGGTCCCCTGTTGAAATTAGAAACAAAATTAGCATCTTCAGTAGTATAAGAATTATGATTTACCTGACAAGCAGTTGACTCATGTCTTCCACCACAGAAGTCGCAAGTTGTCTCCTTTATCTTCAAAACCGAATCTATCTTTCTATTCAAAGCAGTAAATTGAGCAGCAATGGCAGTATTAACATCAATCTCATGCACTCCACTTGGTTTCTTTGCATTGAATCTTTCAGTTGGCCATTGATAGCTATTAGACGCCATTTGATCAATCAACTCAAAAGCTTCTTCAGGCGTTTTATCATTCAATGTACCACCAGCTGCGGCATCTATAGTACTTCTCATATTTGGACCAATTCCATTATAGAACGTTTGCACTTGCATCCAAATTGGAATACCGTGGTGTGGACATCTCCTTAACAGCTCCTTAAACCTTTCCCATGCCTCATATAAGGATTCTCCATCATTTTGTATGAATGTGGTGATATCATTCCTCATTTTTGCGGACTTGGCAGGTGGAAAATATCGGCTTAAGAATTTTTGGGCCATATCCTCCCAAGTGATGATAGAACCTGTAGGAAGAGAAGATAACCATGCCTTAGCTTTATCACGTAAAGAGAATGGAAATAACCTAAGTCTAATAGCATCATTGTGAACTCCATTATATTTAATGGTATCACAAATTTCAAGAAAAGCTTCAATGTGGAGATTAGGATCTTCATTCGGCAAGCCACTGAATTGAACAGCATTTTGAAGCATTTGGATCAAGGACGGCTTGAGCTCGAAATTGTTGGCTTGAATGGCTGGCCTTCTTATGCTTGAAGTGGAATCTTGAACCGTTGGAGCGGAATAGTCCATCAAAGTTCTCCTTTGAGGTTGAATTGGGAAATGTTCTTCTTCAGCCGCCATTGGATTTGTGTCAATGACTAACTCTTGCTCTTTCAATCCTCTTAGAAGTTTTCTTTCAGGTTCAGGATCAAATTCTTCCAATTCTCCTTTCCGACTTCTCAAATTCATGCAACTTTGGAATTCCCTTGACAAAAATCAAACCAATAAAATTAAAAAGGCTAGTCTCGACCAAAAATCAATCAATATTAATAGCAATTGGAAAAATTGGTAAATTCAATCCCCGGCAGCGGCGCCAAAAACTTGTTCGGTGAATTGCAAGCGTACAATATCAACAAGTAATATAGTAGTGAGTAGAATATCGTTCCCACGAGGATTGTTTTAATTTAACCAATTACTTACCAATATGATTAATTCAACAACAAGCTAGCCAATAAAACAAAACTTTCATGCAATTTTAACTAAACTTAACAAAGAATGAAAATTTATAACAATAAGAAAATATTAAAAATTTACCAATTTAACAAAGATGTTAGAGATTTCGATTTCACTTAATCAATCCTAATTAACTCTCTTGACTTGTCATGCAATTAACTTAAATTCCAAATTATGATGGTGAAATTTCCCTAATGTAAATTAATAGCGACATCGGTCTAATAACCCTATTTAGATTAAAATCAACTCACACTTGGTCTAGGTGAATTTAGATTTCTAAATGCATTAGGAACTATGGAAATTTCGGATTCAATCTAAGTAGCTATTACTTAGTTTTACTACCGAAACCACATGAACAACCTAGATTATTACGGTCTAAATTGAATTCATGGTTTAATATCACATGAGCACATGCATGTTATCTCCTTTCGGTATCAAACAAGCATCAACAATCAATTAAGTGGTGATCAATCACCTAAAAGCATTAAGAACATGATATTAAACTCATAATTGAAATATAAATTGCATGAACAAGTCTTAAGCATTAATTATTCATGATTAAGATCATCTAGTCTCTAACAAAAGAAATTAGAACATAATGAAATTTAAACTAACAATAAAAATAAAAATAAACATAATTAAAATTAATACAAATTCTGAAAATTAAAGTAAACAATATTTCATGAATATAAAAGCTATAAAATACTTAATACTTGAAAATAAAACATAATTAGAAATTCTTAACAAAACACAAGAAATAATATTACTAAAATTGTTGAAATTAACTAAACAAAAACAAGGAAGAAAAATAAAATAACTAAACTAAACTAAACTAACCAAAACAATAAAAGACAAAACCGTAAATGAAGACTTGAAGACCAAGAATTGCATGGTTTGTTTCTTACACACAAAGCTTCCATAGAGATCAAAAACACACCCTTTGCTCCTTCTTTGTGAGTTCAAGTTGGCGGCTATTATTTGTTGCAAAAACTAAACTCATTAACTACCCAAACAAGAAGAAGGAAGTGATGAATACTTGACTGGAAAAGCTTGAAAGAAACACAAGAAGACAACTAAAATTCTGCGACAAAGAAATACATCAAACCCGTAGCTTCAAGAAGAATAAAACAACAATTTTTCTTTCTTTTCCAGTCCCAGTGGTGGTTCTAATTGCTAGATTACTGCAAACAATAAGAACAAAACAATGAAGAAAGAATGAAGAAAACAACAAAAGGATGGCTGTCAAATTTGCTAAAAAAACCGAAGAAAGTATCAAATTTTTGCGAGAAAACCCGTAAGCATAGAGCTGATTTTCTTTGAAGAAAACCGTGAGTATGAAGCTGCAATTCTGCTAAAGATTATTGAAAACACCAACTGGAATTTGTATAATAAAAACCATATGAACATCAAGCTGGAAAAGTGAAGAAAACCGAGAATAAAACAACAAATCTTGAAGAAAAACCGTGAACAATCTTCTTTGGAATCTAAACTCTGAAATGAAAATAAAACAAAAGAATGAAGAAAGTGGATGCTCTAAACTCTGCGAGAAAGAAGACAAGAAAAATAGCTTGGCTAAACTAAATCTAAACTAAAGGAAGAAAATGTAAACAAAGGAAAGGAAATCTTGCTATTTGTTTTGGGATGAAAATGGGATCGGGATGCCTTCTCCGTTCCAAGCTTTGTCCATTTATAGGCAAGGCTGTTCTTTTCTTCCGAAGGTGTTATTGTCTTCCATGTGCTTGGTTTCTTTTACTGCCAAGAAAACAGCCCAAGCTTTGCTTTCCAAATATCATTATTTCTCTTTGTGGGCTTTAATTTGTCTCTTTTTCTTTCTCGTGCGTTGCTGTTTGTCTCTTTGGATGCTTTGAGTGTTTGGATTCCATCGGTGTTGGGGCTTTTCTTTTGTTTCCTTTGAACGATTCTTTTTGTTTCACAATTGTAGTTAAGCTTTGTTTCCTTTTGTTTTCTTTGTTGTCAAGTTGCTTCATTCCTTTTGTTTTCTTTGTGTGCAAATTTGCTTTCTTTTCTTCTTTGTTGCAACCGTAAAGCAACACAAACAAAAATCTTCTTTGTCTTGTTGTTGAAGTAATTTGGTCAAGCTTTGATAAAAAAATAATTGGTTAGTCCTTTGTTCTCAATTTTCAAGATTAAACTCAAAAAATTCTAGAAATATTGGAAAACTTAGAAATCATAGAATCAAAGGATAATTTGGCCAAAATATGTAAAAACAAATTAAAACACAAGCCAATTTCTAACCAAAATTAATAAGAAAACTCTATATAAAATAGAGTTATCACACTGGACTGTATTAGGAGTTCTTGATTTGCACCTTACGGATATAAGAAGCCAACAACACACAACGTGTAACTACCCCAAACCTAACTTGTGAAACAAGTAGAATCAAGAAAGATTAGACCAGTGGATGAAGCATCGTCACAACCTTGCGTTCTACTAGATTAATAAAATTAAAAGGCACTAGAATGTATTAGGATTCTTCGATTTGCACCTTACGACTATAAGGAGCCAATAACAGACAACAAGCAGTTGGCGAAATTTAACTTGCGAAATAAGTAAAATCAGTGAAGCTTCGGCCAATGGATGAATCATTGTCACAACCTGGGGTTCCAGTAGATTAATAACATTCAATGGCACTAGAATGTATTAGAAGTTTTTGATTTGCACCTTACGGATAGAAGGAGCCAACATCGCCCAACGAGTAACTATTCCAAATTTAACTTGCGAAACAAATAGAATTAAGAAAGATTATACCAACGGATGAATCGCCATCACAACCTAGTGTTCTACTAGATCAGTAAGATTTAAAGGCACTAAAATGTGTTAGCAGTTTTTGATTTGAACCTTACGGATATAAAAAGCGAACAACACATAACAAGCAACTAGCCCAAACCTAAATTGGGAAACGAGTAGAATCAAGAAAGATTGTACCAATGGATGAAGCGTCGTCACAACCTGGGGTTCTACTAGATTTGCAAGATTCAAAGGCACAAGATTGTATTAGGAGTTTTTCATTTGCACCTTACGGATATAAGAAGCCAACAACACACAACGAGTAACTCGCCAAAACTTAACTTGTGAAACAAGTGGAATCAAGCAAGATTAGGGCAACGGTTGAAACGACATCACAACCATGTTTTCTAAAAGATTGATAAGTTTCACATATACTAGATGTGTTAGGAGTTTTTGATTTGCACCTTACAGCTATAAGGAGCCAACAACCCACAACGAGCAACTAGCCTAAACTTAACTTGCAAAACAAGTAAAATCAAGGAAGATTAGACCAATGGATGAATTATCGTCACAAGCTGGGGTTCCACAAGATTAATAAATTTCAAAAGCACTGGACTGTATTAGGAGTTCTTGATTTGCACGTTACGGATATAAGAAGCCAACAACACACAACGAGTAACTACCCCAAACCTAAGTTGTGAAACAAGTAGAATCAAGAAAGATTAGACCAGTGGATGAAGCATTGTCACAACCTTGCGTTCTACTAGATTAATAAAATTAAAAGGCACTAGAATGTATTAGGAGTCTTCGATTTGCACCTTACGACTAAAGGAGCCAATAACAGACAACAAGCTGTTGGCGAAATTTAACTTGCAAAATAAGTAAAATCAGTGAAGCTTCGGCCAATGGATGAATCATCGTCACAACCTGGGGTTCCAGTAGATTAATAACATTCAAAGGCACTAGAATGTATTAGGAGTTTTTGATTTGCACCTTACAGATAGAAGGAGCCAACATCGGCATAGCGAGTAACTATTCCAAATTTAACTTGCGAAACAAATAGAATTAAGAAAGATTATACCAATGGATGAATCGCCATCACAACCTAGTGTTCTACTAGATCAGTAAGATTTAAAGGCACTAAAATGTGTTAGCAGTTTTTGATTTGAACCTTACGGATATAAAAAGCGAACAACACATAACAAGCAACTAGCCCAAACCTAACTTGGGAAACGAGTAGAATCAAGAAAGATTGTACCAAAGGATGAAGCGTCGTCACAACCTGGGGTTCTACTAGATTTGCAAGATTCAAAGGCACAAGATTGTATTAGGAGTTTTTCATTTGCACCTTACGGATATAAGAAGCCAACAACACACAACGAGTAACTCGTCAAAACTTAACTTGTGAAACAAGTGGAATCAAGCAAGATTAGGGCAACGGTTGAAACGACATCACAACCATGTTTTCTAAAAGATTGATAAGTTTCACATATACTAGATGTGTTAGGAGTTTTTGATTTGCACCTTACCGCTATAAGGAGCCAAGAATACACAATGAGCAACTAGCCCAAACTTAACTTGCGAAACAAGTGAAATCAAGGAAGATTAGACCAATGGATGAATTGTCGTCACAACCTGGGGTTCCACTAGATTAATAACTTTCAAAAGCACTGGAATGTATTAGGAGTTCTTGATTTGCACCTTACTGATATAAGAAGCCAACAACACACAACAAGTAACTAGCCCAAACCTAACTTGCGAAACAAGTAGAATCAAGAAAGATTAGACCAGTGGATGAAGCATCGTCACAGCCTTGCGTTCTACTAGATTAATAGGATTCAAAGGCAGTAGAATGTATTAGGAGTTTTTTATTTGTACCTTACGGATATAAGAAGCCAACAACACACAACGAGTATCTCGCCAAAACTTAACTTGTGAAACAAGTGGAATTAAGCAAGATTAGGGCAACGGTTGAAACGACATCACAACCATGTTTTCTAAAAGATTGATAAGTGTCACATATACTAGATGTGTTAGGAGTTTTTGATTTGCACCTTACGGCTATAAGGAGCCAACAACCCACAACGAGCAACTAGCCTAAATTTAACTTGCAAAACAAGTAAAATCAAGGAAGATTAGACCAATGGATGAATTATCGTCACAAGCTGGGGTTCCACAAGGTTAATAACTTTCAAAAGCACTGGACTGTATTAGGAGTTCTTGATTTGCACCTTACGGATATAAGAAGCCAACAACACACAACGAGTAACTACCCCAAACCTAACTTGTGAAACAAGTAGAATCATGAAAGATTAGACCAGTGGATGAAGCATTGTCACAACCTTGCGTTCTACTAGATTAATAAAGTTAAAAGGCACTAGAATGTATTAGGAGTCTTCGATTTGCACCTTACGACTATAAGGAGCCAATAACAGACAACAAGCAGTTGGCGAAATTTAACTTGCGAAATAAGTAAAATCAGTGAAGCTTCGGCCAATGAATGAATCATCGTCACAACCTGGGGTTCCAGTAGATTAATAACATTCAAAGGCACTAGAATGTATTAGGAGTTTTTGATTTGCACCTTACGGATAGAAGGAGCCAACATCGCGCAACGAGTAACTATTACAAATTTAACTTGCGAAACAAATAGAATTAAGAAAGATTATACCAATGGATGAATCGCCATCACAACCTAGTGTTCTACTAGATCAGTAAGATTTAAAGGCACTAAAATGTGTTAGATTTTGATTTGAACCTTACGGATATAAAGCGAACAACACATAACAAGCAACTAGCCCAAACCTAACTTGGGAAAGCAGTAGAATCAAGGAAGATTGTACCAATGGATGAAGCGTCGTCACAACACAGGGTTCTACTAGATTTGCAAGATTCAAAGGCACAAGATTGTATTAGGAGTTTTCATTTGCACCTTACGGATATAAGAAGCCAACAACACACAACGAGTAACTCACAAAACTTAACTTGTGAAACAAGTGGAATCAAGCAAGATTAGGGCAACGGTTGAAACGACATCACAACCATGTTTTCTAAAAGATTGATAAGTTTCACATATACTAGATGTGTTAGGAGTTTTTGATTTGCACCTTACAGCTATAAGGAGCCAACAACCCACAACGAGCAACTAGCCTAAACTTAACTTGCAAAACAAGTAAAATCAAGGAAGATTAGACCAATGGATGAATTATCGTCACAAGCTGGGGTTCCACAAGATTAATAAATTTCAAAAGCAACTTTTGTATTAGGAGTTCTTGATTTGCGTTACGGATATAAGAAGCCAACAACACACAACGAGTAACTACCCCAAACCTAAGTTGTGAAACAAGTAGAATCAAGAAAGATTAGACCAGTGGATGAAGCATTGTCACAACCTTGCGTTCTACTAGATTAATAAAATTAAAAGGCACTAGAATGTATTAGGAGTCTTCGATTTGCACCTTACGACTAAAGGAGCCAATAACGACAACAAGTCATTGGCGAAATTTAACTTGCAAAATAAGTAAAATCAGTGAAGCTTCGGCCAATGGTTGAATCATCGTCAGAACCTGGGGTTCCTGTAGATTAATAACATTCAAAGGCACTAGAATGTATTAGGAGTTTTTGATTTGCACCTTACAGATAGAAGGAGCCAACATCGCGCAACGAGTAACTATTCCAAATTTAACTTGCGAAACAAATAGAATTAAGAAAGATTATACCAATGGATGAATCGCCATCACAACCTAGTGTTCTACTAGATCAGTAAGATTTAAAGGCACTAAAATGTGTTAGCAGTTTTTGATTTGAACCTTACGGATATAAAAAGCGAACAACACATAACAAGCAACTAGCCCAAACCTAACTTGGGAAACGAGTAGAATCAAGAAAGATTGTACCAAAGGATGAAGCGTCGTCACAACACGAGGTTCTACTAGATTTGCATGGTTCGAAGGCACAAGTTTGTAATGGGAGTTTTCCATTTGCACCTTACGGATATAAGAAGCCAACAACACACAACGAGTAACTCGTCAAAACTTAACTTGTGAAACAAGTGGAATCAAGCAAGATTAGGGCAACGGTTGAAACGACATCACAACCATGTTTTCTAAAAGATTGATAAGTTTCACATATACTAGATGTGTTAGGAGTTTTTGATTTGCACCTTACCGCTATAAGGAGCCAAGAATACACAATGAGCAACTAGCCCAAACTTAACTTGCGAAACAAGTGAAATCAAGGAAGATTAGACCAATGGATGAATTGTCGTCACAACCTGGGGTTCCACTAGATTAATAACTTTCAAAAGCCTTTGGAATGTATTAGGAGTTCTTGATTTGCACCTTACGATATAAGAAGCCAACAACACACAACAAGTAACTAGCCCAAACCTAACTTGCGAAACAAGTAGAATCAAGAAAGATTAGACCAGTGGATGAAGCATCGTCACAGCCTTGCGTTCTACTAGATTAATAGGATTCAAAGGCAGTAGAATGTATTAGGAGTTTTTTATTTGTACCTTACGGATATAAGAAGCCAACAACACACAACGAGTATCTCGCCAAAACTTAACTTGTGAAACAAGTGGAATTAAGCAAGATTAGGGCAACGGTTGAAACGACATCACAACCATGTTTTCTAAAAGATTGATAAGTGTCACATATACTAGATGTGTTAGGAGTTTTTGATTTGCACCTTACGGCTATAAGGAGCCAACAACCCACAACGAGCAACTAGCCTAAATTTAACTTGCAAAACAAGTAAAATCAAGGAAGATTAGACCAATGGATGAATTATCGTCACAAGCTGGGGTTCCACAAGGTTAATAACTTTCAAAAGCACTGGACTGTATTAGGAGTTCTTGATTTGCACCTTACGGATATAAGAAGCCAACAACACACAACGAGTAACTACCCCAAACCTAACTTGTGAAACAAGTAGAATCATGAAAGATTAGACCAGTGGATGAAGCATTGTCACAACCTTGCGTTCTACTAGATTAATAAAGTTAAAAGGCACTAGAATGTATTAGGAGTCTTCGATTTGCACCTTACGACTATAAGGAGCCAATAATGAGACAACAAGCGGTTGCGAAATTTAACTTGCGAAATAAGTAAAATCGGTGAAGCTTGGCCAATGAATGAATCATCGTCACAACACAGGGTTCCATAGATTAATAACATTCAAAGGCACTAGAATGTATTAGGAGTTTTTGATTTGCACCTTACGGATAGAAGGAGCCAACATCGCGCAACGAGTAACTATTACAAATTTAACTTGCGAAACAAATAGAATTAAGAAAGATTATACCAATGGATGAATCGCCATCACAACCTAGTGTTCTACTAGATCAGTAAGATTTAAAGGCACTAAAATGTGTTAGCAGTTTTTGATTTGAACCTTACGGATATAAAAAGCGAACAACACATAACAAGCAACTAGCCCAAACCTAACTTGGGAAACGAGTAGAATCAAGGAAGATTGTACCAATGGATGAAGCGTCGTCACAACCTGCGGTTCTACTAGATTTGCAAGAATCAAAGGCACAAGATTGTATTAGGAGTTTTTCATTTGCACCTTACGTATATAAGAAGCCAACAACACACAACGATTAACTCGCCAAAACTTAACTTGTGAAACAAGTGGAATCAAGCAAGATTAGGGCAACGGTTGAAACGACATCACAACCATGTTTTCTAAAAGATTGATAAGTTTCACATATACTAGATGTGTTAGGAGTTTTTGATTTGCACCTTACCGCTATAAAGAGCCAAGAATACACAACGAGCAACTAGCCCAAACTTAACTTGCGAAACAAGTGAAATCGAGGAAGATTAGACCAATGGATGAATTGTCGTCACAACCTGGGGTTCCACTAGATTAATAACTTTCAAAAGCACTGGAATGTATTAGGAGTTCTTGATTTGCACCTTACGGATATAAGAAGCCAACAACACACAACAAGTAACTAGCCCAAACCTAACTTGCGAAACAAGTAGAATCAAGAAAGATTAGACGAGTGGATGAAGCATCGTCACAGCCTTGCGTTCTACTAGATTAATAGGATTCAAAGGCACTAGAATGTATTAGGAGTTTTTTATTTGTACCTTACGTATATAAGAAGCCAACAACACACAACGAGTAACTAGCCCAAACCAAACTTGCGAAACAAGTGGAATCAAGAAAGATTAGACGAATGGATAAATCGCCATGACAACCTAGTGTTCCACTAGATTAATAGGATTCAAAGGCACTACAATTCGTTAGTAGTTTTTGATCTAAACCTTACGGCTATAAGAAGCCAACAACGCACAACAAACAACTAGCCCAAACCTAACTTGCGAAACAAATAGAATCAAGAAAGATTAGACAAATGGATGAATCATCATCACAACCTGGGTTCTACTACATTAATAAGATTCAACGGCACAAGAATGAATCAGTAGTTTTTGATTTGCACCTTACGGATATAAGAAGCCAACAACAGAAAACAAGTAACTAGCCCAAACCTAACTTGCGAAACAAGTAGAATTAAGAAAGATTAGACCAATTGATGAATCGCCATCACAACTTAGTGTTCCACTAGATTAATAAGATTCAAAGGCACTAGAATGTGTTAGTAGTTTTTGATTTGCACCTTACGGATATAAGAGGGCAACAATGTACAACGAGTAACTAGCCCAAACTTAACTTGTGAAACAAGTGAAATCAAGGAATATTCGAGCAATGGTTGAAAGGACATCACAACCTTGTTTTCTAAAAGATTAATAAGATTCACAGACACTAATATGTGTAAGGAGTTTTTGGTCCGCACCTTATGGCTATATGGAGCCAACAACACACAACCAGTAACTAGCCCAAACTTAACTTGCGAAACAAGTTATTTCAAGGAAGATTAGACCAATGGATGAAACGCCATCACAACCCAGTATTGAACAAGATTAATAAGATTCAAATGCACTAGAATGTGTTAGGAATTTTTGATTTGTACCTTATGGCTATAGGGAGCCAACAACACACAACCAGTAACTAGCTAAAACTTAACATGCGAAACAAGTAAAATCAAGGAAGATTAGACCAATGGATTAAATGACATTACAACGTTGTTTTTTGAAAGATTAATAAGATTCACAGACACTAGGATGTTTTAGGAGTTTTTTGATTGGCACCGTACGACTATAAGGAGCCAAAAACGGACAACGAGTAACTATCCCAAATTTAACTTGCTAAACAAGTAGAATCAAGAAAGATTAGACCAATGGATGAATCGCCATCACAACCTAGTGTTCTACTAGATTAATATGATTCAAAGGCACTAGAATGTGTTAGTAGTTTTTGATTTGAACCTTACGGATATAAAAAGCGAACAACACATAACAAGCAACTAGCCCAAACCTAACTTGGGAAACGAGTAGAATCAAGAAAGATTGTACCAATGGATGAAGCGTCGTCACAACCTGGGGTTCTACTAGATTTGCAAGATTCAAAGGCACAAGATTGTATTAGGAGTTTTTCATTTGCACCTTACGTATATAAGAAGCCAACAACACACAACGAGTAACTCGCCAAAACTTAACTTGTGAAACAAGTGGAATCAAGCAAGATTAGGGCAACGGTTGAAACGACATCACAACCATGTTTTCTAAAAGATTGATAAGTTTCGCAGATACTAGATGTGTTAGGAGTTTTTGATTTGCACCTTACCGCTATAAGGAGCCAAGAATACACAACGAGCAACTAGCCCAAACTTAACTTGCGAAACAAGTGAAATCAAGGAAGATTAGACCAATGGATGAATTGTCGTCACAACCTGGTGTTCCACTAGATTAATAACTTTCAAAAGCACTGGAATGTATTAGGAGTTCTTGATTTGCACCTTACGGATATAAGAAGCCAACAACACACAACAAGTAACTAGCCCAAACCTAACTTGCGAAACAAGTAGAATCAAGAAAGATTAGACCAGTGGATGAAGCATCGTCACAGCCTTGCGTTCTACTAGATTAATAGGATTCAAAGGCACTAGAATGTATTAGGAGTTTTTTATTTGTACCTTACGGATATAAGAAGCCAACAACACACAACGAGTAACTAGCCCAAACCAAACTTGCGAAACAAGTGGAATCAAGAAAGATTAGACGAATGGATAAATCGCCATGACAACCTAGTGTTCCACTAGATTAATAGGATTCAAAGGCACTACAATTCGTTAGTAGTTTTTGATCTAAACCTTACGGCTATAAGAAGCCAACAACGCACAACAAACAACTAGCCCAAACCTAACTTGCGAAACAAATAGAATCAAGAAAGATTAGACAAATGGATGAATCATCATCACAACCTGGGTTCTACTACATCAATAAGATTCAACGGCACAAGAATGTATCAGAAGTTTTTGATTTGCACCTTACGGATATAAGAAACCAACAACAGAAAACAAGTAACTAGCCCAAACCTAACTTGCGAAACAAGTAGAATTAAGAAAGATTAGACCAATTGATGAATCGCCATCACAACTTAGTGTTCCACTAGATTAATAAGATTCAAAGGCACTAGAATGTGTTAGTAGTTTTTGATTTGCACCTTACGGATATAAGAGGGCAACAATGTACAACAAGTAACTAGCCCAAACTTAACTTGTGAAACAAGTGAAATCAAGGAATATTCGAGCAATGGTTGAAAGGACATCACAACCTTGTTTTCTAAAAGATTAATAAGATTCACAGACACTAATATGTGTAAGGAGTTTTTGGTCCGCACCTTATGGCTATATGGAGCCAACAACACACAACCAGTAACTAGCCCAAACTTAACTTGCGAAACAAGTTATTTCAAGGAAGATTAGACCAATGGATGAAACGCCATCACAACCCAGTATTGAACAAGATTAATAAGATTCAAATGCACTAGAATGTGCTAGGAATTTTTGATTTGTACCTTATGGCTATAGGGAGCCAACAACACACAACTAGTAACTAGCTAAAACTTAACATGCGAAACAACTAAAATCAAGGAAGATTAGACCAATGGATTAAATGACATTACAACGTTGTTTTTTAAAAGATTAATAAGATTCAGACACTAGGATGTGTTAGGAGTTTTTTGATTGGCACCGTACGACTATAAGGAGCCAAAAACGGACAACGAGTAACTATCCCAAATTTAACTTGCTAAACAAGTAGAACCAAGAAAGATTAGACCAATGGATGAATCGCCATCACAACCTAGTGTTCTACTAGATTAATATGATTCAAAGGCACTAGAATGTGTTAGTAGTTTTTGATTTGAACCTTACAGATAAAAAAATCCAACAACACATAACAAGCAAGTAGCCCAAACTTAACTTGCGAAACGAGTAGAATCAAGAAAGATTGTACCAATGGATGAAGCGTCGTCACAACCTGGGGTTCTACTAGATTTGCAAAATTCAAAGGCACAAGATTTTATTAGGAGTTTTTCATTTGCACCTTACGGATATAAGAAGCCAACAACGCACAAAGAGTAACTCGCCAAAACTTAACTTGTGAAACAAGTGGAATCAAGCAAGATTAGGGCAACGGTTGAAACGACATCACAACCATGTTTTCTAAAAGATTGATAAGTTTCGCAGATACTAGATGTGTTAGGAGTTTTTGATTTGCACCTTACGGCTATAAGGAGCCAACAACCCACAACGAGCAACTAGCCTAAACTTAACTTGCAAAACAAGTAAAATCAAGGAAGATTAGACCAATGGATGAATTATCGTCACAAGCTGGGGTTCCACAAGATTAATAACTTTCAAAAGCACTGGACTGTATTAGGAGTTCTTGATTTGCACCTTACGGATATAAGAAGCCAACAACACACAACGAGTAACTACCCCAAACCTAACTTGTGAAACAAGTAGAATCAAGAAAGATTAGACCAGAGGATGAAGCATCGTCACAACCCTGCGTTCTACTAGATTAAAAGCATTAAAAGGCACTAGAAAGTATTAGAAGTCTTCGATTTGCACCTTACGACTATAAGGAGCCAATAACAGACAACAAGCAATTGGCGAAATTTAACTTGCGAAATAAGTAAAATCAGTGAAGCTTCGGCCAATGCATGAATCATAGTCACAACCTGGGGTTCCAGTAGATTAATAACATTCAAAGGCACTAGAATGTATTAGGAGTTTTTGATTTGCACCTTACGGATAGAAGGAGCCAACATCGCACAATGAGTAACTATACCAAATTTAACTTGCGAAACAAATAGAATTAAGAAAGATTATACCAATGGATGAATCGCCATCACAACCTAGTGTTCTACTAGATCAGTAAGATTTAAAGGCACTAAAATGTGATAGCAGTTTTTGATTTGAACCTTACGGATATAAAAAGCGAAGAAATGTATTAGAAGTTTTTGATTTGCACCTTACGGATATAAGAAGCCAAGAACAGAAAACGAGTAACTCGCCCAAACCTAACCTGCGAAACAAGTAGAATTAAGAAAGATTAGACCAATTGATGAATCGCCATCACAACTTAGTGTTCCACTAGATTAATAAGATTCAAAGGCACTAGAATGTGTTAGTAGTTTTTGATTGGCACCTTACGGATATAAGAGGCCAACAATGTACAACGAGTAACTAGCCCAAACTTAACTTGTGAAACAAGTGAAATCAAGGAAGATTAGAGCAATAGTTGAAAGGACATCACAACCTTGTTTTCTAAAAGATTAATAAGATTCACAGACACTAGTATGTGTTAGGAGTTTTGGTCCAGCCTTATGGCTATAAGGAGCCAACAAAGACACAACGAGTAACTAGCCCAAACTTAACTTATAAACAAGTTATTTCAAGGAAGATTAGACCAATGGATGAAACGCCATCACAACCCAGTATTCTACTAGATTAATAAGATTCAAACGCACCAGAATGTGTTAGGAATTTTTGATTTGTACCTTATGGCTATAGGGAGCCAACAACACACAACTAGTAACTAGCCAAAACTTAACATGCGAAACAAGTAAAATCAAGGAAGATTAGACCAATGGATTAAATGACATCACAACGTTGTTTTCTAAAAGGTTAATAAGATTCACAGACACTAGGATGTGTTAGGAGTTTTTTGATTGGCACCGTACGGCGATAAGGAGCCAAAAATGGACAACGAGTAACTATCCCAAATTTAACTTATAAACAAGTAGAATTAAGAAAGATTAGACCTATGGATGAATCGCCATCACAACCTAGTGTTCTACTAGATTAAAAAGATTCAAAGGCACTAGAATGTGTTAGTAGTTTTGATTTGAACCTTACGTAAATAAAAGCCAACAACACATAACAAGCAACTAGCCCAAACCTAACTTGCTAAACGAAAGCGTAATCCAGAAATATTAGACCAATGGATGAAGCATCGTCACAACCTGAGGTTCTACTAGATTAGTAAGATTCAAAGGCACAAGAATGTATTACGAGTTTTTAATTTGCACCTTACGGATATAAGAAGCCAACAACTCACAACGAGTAATCACAAAACTTAACTTGTGAAACAAGTGGAATCAAGAAAGATTAGAGCAACGGTTGAAATGACATCACAACCTTGTTTTCTAAAAGATTGATAAGATTCACAAATAATAGGATGTGTTAGGAGTTTTTGATTTGCACTTTACGGCTATAAGGAGTCAACAACCCACAACAAGTAACTAGTCCAAACTTAACTTATAAACAAGTAAAATAAAGGAAGTTTAGACCAACTCATGAATCATCATCACAACCTGGGGTTCCACTAGATTAATAACTTTCAAAGGCGCAATAATGTGTTAGGAGTTTTTGATATGCACCTTACTGATATAAGAAGCCAACAACAGCCAACGAGTAACTAGCCCAAACCTAACTTGCGAAACGAGTAGAATCAAGAAAGACTAGACCAATGGATGAAACGCCATCACAACCCAGTGACCTACTAGATTAATAAGATTAAAAGGCACTAGAATGTATTAGGAGTTTTCGATTTGCACCTTACGACTATAAGGAGCCAATAACACACAACAAGCAACTTGGCGAAATTTAACTTGCGAAACAAGTAAAATCAGCGATGCTTCGACCAATGGATGAAGCACCATCACAACCCAGTATTCAACTAGACTAATAAGATTCAAACGCACTGGAATGTGTTAGGAATTTTTGATTTGTACCTATTGGATATAGGGAGCCATCAACACCAAACGAGTAACTAGCCCAAATTTAACATGCGAAACAAGTAGAATCAAGGAAGATTAAACCAATGGATTAAATGACATCACAACGTTGTTTTCTAAAAGATTAATAAGATTCACAGACACTAGGATGTGTTAGGTGTTTTTTGATTCGCACCTTACGGCTATAAGGAGCCAACAACGCACAACGAGTAACTATCCCAAATTTAACTTGCGAAACAAGTAGAATAAAAAAAGATTAGACCAATGGATGAATCGCCATCACAACCTAGTGTTCTACTAGATTAATAAGATTCAAAGGCACTAGAATGTGTTAGTAGTTTTTGATTTGAACCTTACAAATATAAAAAGCCAACAACACATAACAAGCAAGTAGCCCAAACCTAACTTGCGAAACGAGTAGAATCGAGAAAAGATTAGACCAATGGATGAAGCATCGTCATAACCCGGGGTTCTACTAGATTAGTAAGATTCAAAGGCACAAGAATGTATTAGAAGTTTTTGATTTGCACCTTACGGATATAAGAGGCCAACAACACAGAACGTGTAACTGGCCAAAACTTAACTTGTGAAACAAGTGGAATCAAGAAAGATTAGAGCAACGGTTGAAATGGCATCACAACCTTGTTTTGTAAAAGATTGATAAGATTCATAGATAACAGGATGTGTTAGGAGTTTTTGATTTGCACCTTATGGCTATAAAAAGCCAATAACCCACAACGAGTAACTAGTCCAAACTTAACTTGCGAAACAAGTAAAATCAAGGAAGTTTAGACCAATTGATGAATCATCGTCACAACCTGTGGTTCCACTAGATTAATAACTTTCAAAGGCACTAGAATGTGTTTGGAGTTTTTGATATGCACCTTACGAATATAAGAAGCCAACAACACACAACGAGTAACTAGCCCAAACCTAACTTGCGATGTAAGTAGAATCAAGAAAGATTAGACCAATGGATGAATAATTGTCACAACCTTGCGTTCTACCTGCTTAATAGGATTCAAAGGCAGTAGAATGTGTTAGGAGTTATTTGTTTGCACCTTACGGATGTAAGAAGCTAACAACACACAACGAGTAATTAGCCCAAACTTAACTTGCGAAACAAGTGGAATCAAGGAAGATTACAGAAATGGATGAAACGACATCGAAACCTTGTTTTCTAAGAGATTAATAAGATTCACATACACTACCATGTGTTAGGACTTTTTGATTTGCACCTTACGTCCATAAGGAGCCAACTACACACAACGAGTAACTAGCCCAAACTTAACTTGCGAAACAAGCAGAATCAGGGAAGATTAGACCAATGGATGAAACGTCATCACAACCTAGTGATCTACTAGATTAATAAGATTGAAAGGCACTAGAATGTGTCAGGAGTTTTCGATTTGCACCTTACGACTATAAGGAGCCAACAACTCACAACAAGCAACTAGACGAAATTTAACTTGCGAAACAGGTAGAATCATGGAAGCTTAGACCAATGGATGAATCATCGTCACAACCTGGGGTTCCAGTAGATTAATAACATTCAAAGGCACAAGAATGTATTAGGAGTTTTTGATTTGCACCTTAGGGATATAAGAAACCAGCAACACACAATGAGTAACTAGCCCAAACCTAACTTGCGAAACAGGTAGAATCAAGAAAAATTAGACCAAATAAAGAATAGCCATCACAACCTAGTGTTCTACTAGATTAATAAAATTCAAAGGCACTAGAATGTGTTAGGAGTTTTCGATTTGCACTTTACAGCTATGAGGAGCCAATAACACACAACAAGCAATTAGACGAAATTTAACTTGCAAAACAAGTACAATCACGAAAAATTAGACGAATCGATGAATCACCATCACAACCTAGTTTTCTACTAGATTAATAAAATTCAAAGGCACTAGAATGTATTAGGAGTTTTTGATTTGCACCTTACGAATAGAAGGAGCCAACATCGCACAACAAGTAACTATTCCAAATTTAACTTAGGAAACAAATAGAATTAAGAAAGATTATACCAATGGATGAATCGCCATCAGAACCTAGTGTTCTACTAGAACAGTAAGATTTAAAGGCACTAAAATGTGTTAGCAGTTTTTGATTTGAACCTTACGGATATAAAAAGCGAACAACACATAACAAGCAACTAGCCCAAACCTAACTTGGGAAACGAGTAGAATCAAGAAAGATTGTACCAATGGATGAAGCGTCGTCACAACCTGGGGTTCTACTAGATTTGCAAGATTCAAAGGCACAAGATTGTATTAGGAGTTTTTCATTTGCACCTTACGGATATAAGAAGCCAACAACACACAACGAGTAACTCGCCAAAACTTAACTTGTGAAACAAGTGGAATCAAGCAAGATTAGGGCAACGGTTGAAACGACATCACAACCATGTTTTCTAAAAGATTGATAAGTTTCACATATACTAGATGTGTTAGGAGTTTTTGATTTGCACCTTACGGCTATAAGGAGCCAACAACCCACAACGAGCAACTAGCCTAAACTTAACTTGCAAAACAAGTAAAATCAAGGAAGATTAGACCAATGGAAGAATTATCACAAAGTCGGTTCCACAAGATTAATAACTTTCAAAAGCACTGGACTGTATTAGGAGTTCTTGATTTGCACCTTACGGATATAAGAAGCCAACAACACACAACGAGTAACTACCCCAAACCTAACTTGTGAAACAAGTAGTATCAAGAAAGATTAGACCAGTGGATGAAGCATTGTCACAACCTTGCGTTCTACTAGATTAATAAAATTAAAAGGCACTAGAATGTATTAGGAGTCTTGATTTGCACCTACGACTATAAGGAGCCAATAACAGACAACAAGTCATTGGCGAAATTTAACTTGCAAAATAAGTAAAATCGGTGAAGCTTAGCCAATGGTTGAATCATCGTCAACACGGGTTCTCAGTAGATTAATAACATTCAAAGGCACTAGAATGTATTAGGAGTTTTGATTTGCACCTTACGGATAGAAGGAGCCAACATCGCGCAACGAGTAACTATTCCAAATTTAACTTATAAACAAATAGAATTAAGATAGATTATACCAATGGATGAACCGCCATCACAACCTACAGTTCTACTAGATCAGTAAGATTTAAAGGCACTAAAATGTGTTAGCAGTTTTTGATTTGAACCTTACGGATATAAAAAGCGAACAACACATAACAAGCAACTAGCCCAAACCTAACTTGGGAAACGAGTAGAATCAAGAAAGATTGTACCAATGGATGAAGCGTCGTCACAACACGGGTTCTACTAGATTTGCAAGATTCAAAGGCACAAGATTGTATTAGGAGTTTTTCATTTGCACCTTACGGATATAAGAAGCCAACAACACACAACGAGTAACTCGCCAAAACTTAACTTGTGAAACAAGTGGAATCAAGCAAGATTAGGGCAACGGTTGAAACGACATCACAACAATGTTTTCTAAAAGGTTGATAAGTTTCACATATACTAGATGTGTTAGGAGTTTTTGATTTGCACCTTACGGCTATAAGGACTCAACAACCCACAACGAGCAACTAGCCTAAACTTAACTTGCAAAACAAGTAAAATCAAGGAAGATTAGACCAATGGATGAATTGTCGTCACAACCTGGGGTTCCACTAGATTAATAACTTTCAAAAGCACTGGAATGTATTAGGAGTTCTTGATTTGCACCTTACGGATATAAGAAGCCAACAACACACAACAAGTAACTAGCCCAAACCTAACTTGCGAAACAAGTAAAATCAAGAAAGATTAGACCAGTGGATGAAGCATCGTCACAGCCTTGCGTTCTACTAGATTAATAGGATTCAAAGGCACTAGAATGTATTAGGAGTTTTTTATTTGTACCTTACGGATATAAGAAGCCAACAACACACAACGAGTAACTACCCCAAACCTAACTTGTGAAACAAGTAGAATCGAGAAAGATTAGACCAGTGGATGAAGCATTGTCACAACCTTGCGTTCTACTAGATTAATAAAATTAAAAGGCACTAGAATGTATTAGGAGTCTTCGATTTGCACCTTACGACTATAAGGAGCCAATAACAGACAACAAGCAGTTGGCGAAATTTAACTTGCGAAATAAGTAAAATCAGTGAAGCTTCGGCCAATGGATGAATCATCGTCACAACCTGGGGTTCCAGTAGATTAATAACATTCAAAGGCACTAGAATGTATTAGGAGTTTTTGATTTGCACCTTACGGATAGAAGGAGCCAACATCGCGCAACGAGTAACTATTCCAAATTTAACTTGCGAAACAAATAGAATTAAGAAAGATTATACCAATGGATGAATCGCCATCACAACCTAGTGTTCTACTAGATCAGTAAGATTTAAAGGCACTAAAATGTGTTAGCAGTTTTTGATTTGAACCTTACGGATATAAAAAGCGAACAACACATAACAAGCAACTAGCCCAAACCTAACTTGGGAAACGAGTAGAATCAAGAAAGATTGTACCAATGGATGAAGCGTCGTCACAACCTGGGGTTCTACTAGATTTGCAAGATTCAAAGGCACAAGATTGTATTAGGAGTTTTTCATTTGCACCTTACGGATATAAGAAGCCAACAACACACAACGAGTAACTCGCCAAAACTTAACTTGTGAAACAAGTGGAATCAAGCAAGATTAGGGCAACGGTTGAAACGACATCACAACAATGTTTTCTAAAAGATTGATAAGTTTCACATATATTAGATGTGTTAGGAGTTTTTGATTTGCACCTTACCGCTATAAGGAGCCAAGAACACACAACGAGCAACTAGCCCAAACTTAACTTATAAACAAGTGAAATCAAGGAAGATTAGACCAATGGATGAATTGTCGTCACAACCTGGGGTTCCACTAGATTAATAACTTTCAAAAGCACTGGAATGTATTAGGAGTTCTTGATTTGCACCTTACGGATATAAGAAGCCAACAACACACAACAAGTAACTGGCCCAAACCTAACTTGCGAAACAAGTAAAATCAAGAAAGATTAGACCAGTGGATGAAGCATCATCACAGCCTTGCGTTCTACTAGATTAATAGGATTCAAAGGCACTAGAATGTATTAGGAGTTTTTTATTTGTACCTTACGGATATAAGAAGCCAACAACACACACCGAATAACTAGCCCAAACCTAACTTGCGAAACAAGTAGAATCAAGAAAGATTAGACCAGTGGATGAAGCATCGTCACAGCCTTGCATTCTACTAGATTAATAGGATTCAAAGGCACTAGAATGTATTAGGAGTTTTTTATTTGTACCTTACGGATATAAGAAGCCAACAACACACAACGAGTAACTCGCCAAAACTTAACTTGTGAAACAAGTGGAATTAAGCAAGATTAGGGCAACGGTTGAAACGACATCGCAACCATGTTTTCTAAAAGATTGATAAGTGTCACATATACTAGATGTGTTAGGAGTTTTTGATTTGCACCTTACGGCTATATGGAGCCAACAACCCACAACGAGCAACTAGCCTAAACTTAACTTGCAAACCAAGTAAAATCAAGGAAGATTAGACCAATGGATGAATTATCGTCACAAGCTGGGGTTCCACACGATTAATAACTTTCAAAAGCACTGGACTGTATTAGGAGTTCTTGATTTGCACCTTACGGATATAAGAAGCCAACAACACACAACGAGTAACTACCCCAAACCTAACTTGTGAAACAAGTAGAATCAAGAAAGATTAGACCAGTGGATGAAGCATTGTCACAACCTTGCGTTCTACTAGATTAATAAAATTAAAAGGCACTAGAATGTATTAGGAGTCTTCGATTTGCACCTTACGACTATAAGAAGCCAATAACAGACAACAAGCAGTTGGCGAAATTTAACTTGCGAAATAAGTAAAATCAGTGAAGCTTCGGCCAATGGATGAATCATCGTCACAACCTGGGGTTCCAGTAGATTAATAACATTCAAAGGCACTAGAATGTATTAGGAGTTTTTGATTTGCACCTTACGGATAGAAGGAGCCAACATCGCGCAACGAGTAACTATTCCAAATTTAACTTGCGAAACAAATAGAATTAAGAAAGATTATACCAATGGATGAATCGCCATCACAACCTAGTGTTCTACTAGATCAGTAAGATTTAAAGGCACTAAAATGTGTTAGCAGTTTTTGATTTGAACCTTACGGATATAAAAAGCGAACAACACATAACAAGCAACTAGCCCAAACCTAACTTGGGAAACGAGTAGAATCAAGAAAGATTGTACCAATGGATGAAGCGTCGTCACAACCTGGGGTTCTACTAGATTTGCAAGATTCAAAGGCACAAGATTGTATTAGGAGTTTTTCATTTGCACCTTACGGATATAAGAAGCCAACAACACACAACGAGTAACTCGCCAAAACTTAACTTGTGAAACAAGTGGAATCAAGCAAGATTAGGGCAACGGTTGAAACGACATCACAACAATGTTTTCTAAAAGATTGATAAGTTTCACATATATTAGATGTGTTAGGAGTTTTTGATTTGCACCTTACCGCTATAAGGAGCCAAGAACACACAACGAGGAACTAGCCCAAACTTAACTTGCGAAACAAGTGAAATCAAGGAAAATTAGACCAATGGATGAATTGTCGTCACAACCTGGGGTTCCACTAGATTAATAACTTTCAAAAGCACTGGAATGTATTAGGAGTTCTTGATTTGCACCTTACGGATATAAGAAGCCAACAACACACAACAAGTAACTAGCCCAAACCTAACTTGCGAAACAAGTAAAATCAAGAAAGATTAGACCAGTGGATGAAGCATCGTCACAGCCTTGCGTTCTACTAGATTAATAGGATTCAAAGGCACTAGAATGTATTAGGAGTTTTTTATTTGTACCTTACGGATATAAGAAGCCAACAACACACAACGAGTAACTACCCCAAACCTAACTTGTGAAACAAGTAGAATCGAGAAAGATTAGACCAGTGGATGAAGCATTGTCACAACCTTGCGTTCTACTAGATTAATAAAATTAAAAGGCACTAGAATGTATTAGGAGTCTTCGATTTGCACCTTACGACTATAAGGAGCCAATAACAGACAACAAGCAGTTGGCGAAATTTAACTTGCGAAATAAGTAAAATCAGTGAAGCTTCGGCCAATGGATGAATCATCGTCACAACCTGGGGTTCCAGTAGATTAATAACATTCAAAGGCACTAGAATGTATTAGGAGTTTTTGATTTGCACCTTACGGATAGAAGAAGCCAACATCGCGCAACGAGTAACTATTCCAAATTTAACTTGCGAAACAAATAGAATTAAGAAAGATTATACCAATGGATGAATCGCCATCACAACCTAGTGTTCTACTAGATCAGTAAGATTTAAAGGCACTAAAATGTGTTAGCAGTTTTTGATTTGAACCTTACGGATATAAAAAGCGAACAACACATAACAAGCAACTAGCCCAAACCTAACTTGGGAAACGAGTAGAATCAAGAAAGATTGTACCAATGGATGAAGCGTCGTCACAACCTGGGGTTCTACTAGATTTGCAAGATTCAAAGGCACAAGATTGTATTAGGAGTTTTTCATTTGCACCTTACGGATATAAGAAGCCAACAACACACAACGAGTAACTCGCCAAAACTTAACTTGTGAAACAAGTGGAATCAAGCAAGATTAGGGCAACGGTTGAAACGACATCACAACAATGTTTTCTAAAAGATTGATAAGTTTCACATATACTAGATGTGTTAGGAGTTTTTGATTTGCACCTTACCGCTATAAGGAGCCAAGAACACACAACGAGCAACTAGCCCAAACTTAACTTGCGAAACAAGTGAAATCAAGGAAGATTAGACCAATGGATGAATTGTCGTCACAACCTGGGGTTCCACTAGATTAATAACTTTCAAAAGCACTGGAATGTATTAGGAGTTCTTGATTTGCACCTTACGGATATAAGAAGCCAACAACACACAACAAGTAACTAGCCCAAACCTAACTTGCGAAACAAGTAAAATCAAGAAAGATTAGACCAGTGGATGAAGCATCATCACAGCCTTGCGTTCTACTAGATTAATAGGATTCAAAGGCACTAGAATGTATTAGGAGTTTTTTATTTGTACCTTACGGATATAAGAAGCCAACAACACACACCGAATAACTAGCCCAAACCTAACTTATAAACAAGTAGAATCAAGAAAGATTAGACCAGTGGATGAAGCATCGTCACAGCCTTGCATTCTACTAGATTAATAGGATTCAAAGGCACTAGAATGTATTAGGAGTTTTTTATTTGTACCTTACGGATATAAGAAGCCAACAACACACAACGAGTAACTCGCCAAAACTTAACTTGTGAAACAAGTGGAATTAAGCAAGATTAGGGCAACGGTTGAAACGACATCGCAACCATGTTTTCTAAAAGATTGATAAGTGTCACATATACTAGATGTGTTAGGAGTTTTTGATTTGCACCTTACGGCTATATGGAGCCAACAACCCACAACGAGCAACTAGCCTAAACTTAACTTGCAAACCAAGTAAAATCAAGGAAGATTAGACCAATGGATGAATTATCGTCACAGTCAGGTTCCACAAGATTAATAACTTTCAAAAGCACTGGACTGTATTAGGAGTTCTTGATTTGCACCTTACGGATATAAGAAGCCAACAACACACAACGAGTAACTACCCCAAACCTAACTTGTGAAACAAGTAGAATCAAGAAAGATTAGACCAGTGGATGAAGCATTGTCACAACCTTGCGTTCTACTAGATTAATAAAATTAAAAGGCACTAGAATGTATTAGGAGTCTTCGATTTGCACCTTACGACTATAAGGAGCCAATAACACAACAAGCGGTTAGCGAAATTTAACTTGCGAAATAAGTAAAATCAGTGAAGCTTCGGCCAATGGATGAATCATCGTCACAACCTGGGGTTCCAGTAGATTAATAACATTCAAAGGCACTAGAATGTATTAGGAGTTTTTGATTTGCACCTTACAGATAGAAGGAGCCAACATCGCGCAACGAGTAACTATTCCAAATTTAACTTATAAACAAATAGAATTAAGAAAGATTATACCAATGGATGAATCGCCATCACAACCTAGTGTTCTACTAGATCAGTAAGATTTAAAGGCACTAAAATGTGTTAGCAGTTTTTGATTTGAACCTTACGGATATAAAAAGCGAACAACACATAACAAGCAACTAGCCCAAACCTAACTTGGGAAACGAGTAGAATCAAGAAAGATTGTACCAATGGATGAAGCGTCGTCACAACCTGGGGTTCTACTAGATTTGCAAGATTCAAAGGCACAAGATTGTATTAGGAGTTTTTCATTTGCACCTTACGGATATAAGAAGCCAACAACACACAACGAGTAACTCGCCAAAACTTAACTTGTGAAACAAGTGGAATCAAGCAAGATTAGGGCAACGGTTGAAACGACATCACAACAATGTTTTCTAAAAGATTGATAAGTTTCACATATATTAGATGTGTTAGGAGTTTTTGATTTGCACCTTACCGCTATAAGGAGCCAAGAACACACAACGAGGAACTAGCCCAAACTTAACTTGTAAACAAGTGAAATCAAGGAAAATTAGACCAATGGATGAATTGTCGTCACAACCCGGGTTCCACTAGATTAATAACTTTCAAAAGCACTGGAATGTATTAGGAGTTCTTGATTTGCACCTTACGGATATAAGAAGCCAACAACACACAACAAGTAACTAGCCCAAACCTAACTTGCGAAACAAGTAAAATCAAGAAAGATTAGACCAGTGGATGAAGCATCGTCACAGCCTTGCGTTCTACTAGATTAATAGGATTCAAAGGCACTAGAATGTATTAGGAGTTTTTTATTTGTACCTTACGGATATAAGAAGCCAACAACACACAACGAGTAACTACCCCAAACCTAACTTGTGAAACAAGTAGAATCGAGAAAGATTAGACCAGTGGATGAAGCATTGTCACAACCTTGCGTTCTACTAGATTAATAAAATTAAAAGGCACTAGAATGTATTAGGAGTCTTCGATTTGCACCTTACGACTATAAGGAGCCAATAACAGACAACAAGCAGTTGGCGAAATTTAACTTGCGAAATAAGTAAAATCAGTGAAGCTTCGGCCAATGGATGAATCATCGTCACAACCTGGGGTTCCAGTAGATTAATAACATTCAAAGGCACTAGAATGTATTAGGAGTTTTTGATTTGCACCTTACGGATAGAAGGAGCCAACATCGCGCAACGAGTAACTATTCCAAATTTAACTTGGGAAACAAATAGAATTAAGAAAGATTATACCAATGGATGAATCGCCATCACAACCTAGTGTTCTACTAGATCAGTAAGATTTAAAGGCACTAAAATGTGTTAGCAGTTTTTGATTTGAACCTTACGGATATAAAAAGCGAACAACACATAACAAGCAACTAGCCCAAACCTAACTTGGGAAACGAGTAGAATCAAGAAAGATTGTACCAATGGATGAAGCGTCGTCACAACCTGGGGTTCTACTAGATTTGCAAGATTCAAAGGCACAAGATTGTATTAGGAGTTTTTCATTTGCACCTTACGGATATAAGAAGCCAACAACACACAACGAGTAACTCGCCAAAACTTAACTTGTGAAACAAGTGGAATCAAGCAAGATTAGGGCAACGGTTGAAACGACATCACAACAATGTTTTCTAAAAGATTGATAAGTTTCACATATACTAGATGTGTTAGGAGTTTTTGATTTGCACCTTACCGCTATAAGGAGCCAAGAACACACAACGAGCAACTAGCCCAAACTTAACATGCGAAACAAGTGAAATCAAGGAAGATTAGACCAATGGATGAATTGTCGTCACAACCTGGGGTTCCACTAGATTAATAACTTTCAAAAGCACTGGAATGTATTAGGAGTTCTTGATTTGCACCTTACGGATATAAGAAGCCAACAACACACAACAAGTAACTAGCCCAAACCTAACTTGCGAAACAAGTAAAATCAAGAAAGATTAGACCAGTGGATGAAGCATCATCACAGCCTTGCGTTCTACTAGATTAATAGGATTCAAAGGCACTAGAATGTATTAGGAGTTTTTTATTTGTACCTTACGGATATAAGAAGCCAACAACACACACCGAATAACTAGCCCAAACCTAACTTGCGAAACAAGTAGAATCAAGAAAGATTAGACCAGTGGATGAAGCATCGTCACAGCCTTGCATTCTACTAGATTAATAGGATTCAAAGGCACTAGAATGTATTAGGAGTTTTTTATTTGTACCTTACGGATATAAGAAGCCAACAACACACAACGAGTAACTCGCCAAAACTTAACTTGTGAAACAAGTGGAATCAAGCAAGATTAGGGCAACGGTTGAAACGACATCACAACCATGTTTTCTAAACGATTGATAAGTTTCACATATACTAGATGTGTTAGGAGTTTTTGATTTGCACCTTACGGCTATAAGGAGCCAACAACCCACAACGAGCAACTAGCCTAAACTTAACTTGCAAAACAAGTAAAATCAAGGAAGATTAGACCAATGGATGAATTATCGTCACAAGTCAGTTCCACAAGATTAATAACTTTCAAAAGCACTGGACTGTATTAGGAGTTCTTGATTTGCACCTTACGGATACAAGAAGCCAACAACACACAACGAGTAACTACCCCAAACCTAACTTGTGAAACAAGTAGAATCAAGAAAGATTAGACCAGTGGATGAAGCATTGTCACAACCTTGCGTTCTACTAGATTAATAAAATTAAAAGGCACTAGAATGTATTAGGAGTCTTCGATTTGCACCTTACGACTATAAGGAGCCAATAACACACAACGAGTAACTGGCGAAATTTAACTTGCGAAATAAGTAAAATCAGTGAAGCTTCGGCCAATGGATGAATCATCGTCACAACCTGGGGTTCCAGTAGATTAATAACATTCAAAGGCACTAGAATGTATTAGGAGTTTTTGATTTGCACCTTACGGATAGAAGGAGCCAACATCGCGCAACGAGTAACTATTCCAAATTTAACTTGCGAAACAAATAGAATTAAGAAAGATTATACCAATGGATGAATCGCCATCACAACCTAGTGTTCTACTAGATCAGTAAGATTTAAAGGCACTAAAATGTGTTAGCAGTTTTTGATTTGAACCTTACGGATATAAAAAGCCAACAACACATAACAAGCAACTAGCCCAAACCTAACTTGGGAAACGAGTAGAATCAAGAAAGATTGTACCAATGGATGAAGCGTCGTCACAACCTGGGGTTCTACTAGATTTGCAAGATTCAAAGGCACAAGATTGTATTAGGAGTTTTTCATTTGCACCTTACGGATATAAGAAGCCAACAACACACAACGAGTAACTCGCCAAAACTTAACTTGTGAAACAAGTGGAATCAAGCAAGATTAGGGCAACGGTTGAAACGACATCACAACCATGTTTTCTAAAAGATTGATAAGTTTCACATATACTAGATGTGTTAGGAGTTTTTGATTTGCACCTTACCGCTATAAGGAGCCAAGAATACACAATGAGCAACTAGCCCAAACTTAACTTGCGAAACAAGTGAAATCAAGGAAGATTAGACCAATGGATGAATTGTCGTCACAACCTGGGGTTCCACTAGATTAATAACTTTCAAAAGCACTGGAATGTATTAGGAGTTCTTGATTTGCACCTTACTGATATAAGAAGCCAACAACACACAACAAGTAACTAGCCCAAACCTAACTTGCGAAACAAGTAGAATCAAGAAAGATTAGACCAGTGGATGAAGCATCGTCACAGCCTTGCGTTCTACTAGATTAATAGGATTCAAAGGCACTAGAATGTATTAGGAGTTTTTTATTTGTACCTTACGGATATAAGAAGCCAACAACACACAACGAGCAACTCGCCAAAACTTAACTTGTGAAACAAGTGGAATTAAGCAAGATTAGGGCAACGGTTGAAACGACATCGCAACCATGTTTTCTAAAAGATTGATAAGTGTCACATATACTAGATGTGTTAGGAGTTATTGATTTGCACCTTACGGCTATAAGGAGCCAACAACCCACAACGAGCAACTAGCCTAAACTTAACTTGCAAAACAAGTAAAATCAAGGAAGATTAGACCAATGGATGAATTATCGTCACAAGCTGGCGTTCCACAAGATTAATAACTTTCAAAAGCACTGGAATGTATTAGGAGTTCTTGATTTGCACCTTACGGATATAAGAAGCCAACAACACACAACGAGTAACTACCCCAAACCTAATTTGTGAAACAAGTAGAATCAAGAAAGATTAGACCAGTGGATGAAGCATTGTCACAACCTTGCGTTCTACTAGATTAATAAAATTAAAAGGCACTAGAATGTATTAGGAGTCTTCGATTTGCACCTTACGACTATAAGGAGCCAATAACAGACAACAAGGTTAGCCCAAATTTAACTTGCGAAATAAGTAAAATCAAGAAGATTACACCAATGGATGAATCATCGCCACAACCTGGGTTCCACTAGATTAATAACATTCAAAGGCACTAGAATGTATTAGGAGTTTTTGATTTGCACCTTACGGATAGAAGGAGCCAACATCGCGCGAGTAACTATCCCAAATTTAACTTGCGAAACAAGTAGAATTAAGAAAAGATTATACCAATGGATGAATCGCCATCACAACCTACTGTTCTACTAGATTAGTAAGATTTAAAGGCACTAGAATGTGTTAGCAGTTTTTGATTTGAACCTTACGGAAATAAAAAGCCAACAACACATAACAAGCAACTAGCCCAAACCTAACTTGCGAAACGAGTAGAATCAAGAAAGATTGGACAAATGGATGAAGCATCGTCACAACTTGGGGTTCTACTAGATTAGCAAGATTCAAAGGCACAAGAGTGTATTAGGAGTTTTTCATTTGCACCTTACGGATATAAGAAGCCAACAACACACAACGAGTAACTAGCCAAAACTTAACTTGTGAAACAAGTGGAATCAAGGAAGATTAGAGCAACGGTTGAAACGACATCACAACCATGTTCTCTAAAAGATTGATAAGTTTCACAGATACTAGATGTGTTAGGAGTTTTTGATTTGCACCTTACGGCTATAAGGAGCCAAGAATACACAACGAGCAACTAGCCCAAACTTAACTTGCGAAACAAGTGAAATCAAGGAAGATTAGACCAATGGATGAATTGTCGTCACAACCTGGTGTTCCACTAGATTAATAACTTTCAAAAGCACTGGAATGTATTAGGAGTTTTTTATTTGCACCTTACGGATATAAGAAGCCATCAACACACAACGAGTAACTAGCCTAAACCTAACTTGCGAAACAAGTAGAATCAAGAAAGATTACACCAATGGATGAAGCATCGTCAAAACCTTGCGTTCTACTAGATTAATAGGATTCAAAGGCACTAGAATGTATTAGGAGCTTTTTATTTGTACCTTACGGATATAAGAAGCCAACAACACACAACGAGTAACTATCCCAAACCTAACTTGCGAAACAAGAAGAACTAAGAAGGATTAGACCAATTGATGTATCGCCATCACAACCTAGTATTCCACTAGATTAATAAGATTCAAAGGCACTAGAATGTGTTAGTAGTTTTTGATTTGCCCCTTACGGATATAAGAGGCCAACAACGCACAACAAGCAACTAGCCCAAACCTAACTTATAAACAAATAGAATCAAGAAAGATTAGACAAATGGATGAATCATCATCACAACCTGGTTCTACTACATTAATAAGATTCAAAGGCTCAAGAATGTATTAGAAGTTTCTGATTTGCACCTTACGGATATAAGAAGCCAAGAACAGAAAACGAGTAACTGGCCCAAACCTAACTTGCGAAACAAGTAGAATTAAGAAAAATTAGACCAATTAATGAATCGCCATCAGAATTTAGTGTTCCACTAGATTAATAAGATTCAAAGGCACTAGAATGTGTTAGTAGTTTTTGATTTGCACCTTACGGATATAAGAGGGCGACAATGTACAACGAGCAACTAGCCCAAAATTAACTTGTGAAACAAGTGAAATCAAGGAAGATTAGAGCAATGGTTGAAAGGACATCACAACCTTGTTTTCTAAAAGATTAATAAGATTCACAGACTCTAATATGTGTTAGGAGTTTTTGGTTTGCACCTTATGGCTACAAGGAGCCAACAACACACAACGAGTAAGTAGTCCAAACTTAACTTGCGAAACAAGTTATTTCAAGGAAGATTAGACCAATGGATGAAACGCCATCACAACCCAAGATTGAACAAGATTAATAAGATTCAAATGCACTAGAATGTGTTAGGAATTTTGATTTGTACCTTATGGCTATAGGGAGCCAACAACACACAACCAGTAACTAGCTAAAACTTAACCTGCGGAACAAGTAGGATAAGGGAAGATTAGACCAATGGATTAAATGACATTACAACGTTGTTTTTTAAAAGATTAATAAGATTCACAGACACTAGGATGTTTTAGGAGTTTTTAATTTGCACCTTACGGCTATAAGGAGCCAACAACAAGCAACGAGTTACCAGCCCAAAGTTAACTTGCAAAACAAGTAGAATCAAGAAAGATTAGACCAATGGATGAATCGCCATCACAACTTAGTGTTCTAGTAGATTAATAAGATTCAAAGGCATTACAATGTGTTAGTAGTTTTTGATTTGAACCTTATGGATATAAAAAACCAACACAACATAACAAGCAACTAGCCCAAACCTAACTTGGGAAACGAGTAGAATCAAGAAAGATTAGACCAATGGATGAAGCATCGTCACAACCTGGGGTTCTACTAGATTAGCAAGATTCAAAGGCACAAGAATGTATTAGGAGTTTTTCATTTGCACCTTACGGATATAAGAAGCCAACAACACATAGTGAGTAACTAGCCAAAACTTAACTTGTCAAACAAGTGGAAAGAAGGAAGATTAGAGCAATGGTTGAAACGACATCACAACCATGTTTTCTAGAAGATTGATAAGTTTCACAGATACTAGATGTGTTAGGAGTTTTTGATTTGCACCTTACGGCTATAAGGAGCCAACAACCCACAACGAGTAACTAGCCCAAACTTAACTTGCGAAACAAGTAAAATCAAGGAAGATTAGACCAATGGATGAATTATCGTCACAACTTGGGGTTCCACTAGATTAATAACTTTCAAAAGCACTGGAATGTATTAGGAGTTTTTGATTAGCACCTTACGGATATAAGAAGCCAACAACACACAACGAGTAACTAGCCCAAAGCTAACTTGCAAAACAAGTAGAATCAAGAAAGATTAGACCAGTGGATGAAGCATCGTCACAACCTTGTGTTCTACTAGATTAATAGGATTCAAAGGCACTAGAATGTATTAGGTGTTTTTTATTTGCACCTTACGGATATAAGAAGCCAACAACACACAACGAGTAACTAGCCCAAACCAAACTTGCGAAACAAGTAGAATCAAGAAAGATTAGACCAATGGATAAATCGCCATCACAACCTAGTGTTACACTAGATTAGTAGGATTCAAAGGCACTAGAATTTGTTAGTAGTTTTTGATCTAAACCTTACGGCTATAAGAAGCCAACAATGCACAACAAGCAACTAGCCCAAACCTAACTTTCGAAACAAATAGAATCAAGAAAGATTAGACAAATGGATGAATCATCGTCACAACCTAGGGTTCTACTACATTAATAAGATTCAAAGGCACAAGAATGTATTAGAAGTTTTTGATTTGCACCTGACGGATATAAGAAGCCAACAATAGAAAACGAGTAACTAGCCCAAACCTAACTTGCGAAACAAGTAGAATTAAGAAAGACTAGACCAATTGATGAATCGCCATCACAAGTTAGTGTTCCAGTAGATTAAAAAGATTCAAAGGCACTAGAATGTGTTAGTAGTTTTTGATTTGCACCTTACGTATATAAGAGGACAACAATGTACAACGAGTAACTAGCCCAAACTTAACTTGTAAAACAAGTGAAATCAAGGAAGATTAGAGCAATGGTTGAAAGCACATCACAACCTTGTTTTCTAAAAGATTAATAAGATTCACAGACACTAATATGTGTTAGGAGTTTTTGGTCCGCACCTTACGGCTATAAGGAGCCAACAACACACAACGAGTAACTAGCCCAAACTTCACTTGCGAAACAAGTTATTTCAAGGAAGATTAGACCAATGGATGAAACGCCATCACAACCCGGTATTCAACAAGATTAATAAGATTCAAACGCACTAGAATGTGTTAGGAATTTTTGATTTGTTTCTTATGGCTATAGGGAGCCAACAACACACAACTAGTAACTAGCCAAAACTTAACATGCGAAACAAGTAAAATCAAGGAAGATTAGACCAATCGATTAAATGACATCACAACGTTGTTTTCTAAAAGATTAATAAGATTCACAGACACTAGGATGTGTTAGGAGTTTTGATTTGCACCTTACTATAAAGAGCCAAAAACGGACAACGAGTAACTATCCCAAATTTAACTTGCGAAACAAGTAGAATCAAGAAAGATTAGACCAATGGATGAATCGCCATCACAACCTAGTGTTCTACTAGATTAATAAGATTCAAAGGCACTAGAATGTGTTAGTAGTTTTTGATTTGAACCTTACAGATATAAAAAGCCAACAACACATAACAAGCAACTAGCCCAAACCTAACTTGCGAAACGAGTAGAATCAATAAAGATTAGACCAATGGATGAATTATCGTCACAACCTGGGGTTCTACTAGATTAGCAAGATTCAAAGGCACAAGAATGTATTAGGAGTTTTTCATTTGCACCTTACGGATATAAGAAGCCAACAACACACGAGTAACTAGCCAAAACTTAACTTGTGAAACAAGTGGAATCAAGGAAGATTAGAGCAACGGTTGAAACGACATCACAACCATGTTCTCTAAAAGATTGATAAGTTTCACAGATACTAGATGTGTTAGGAGTTTTTGATTTGCACCTTACGGCTAAAAGGAGCCAACAACCCACAACGAGCAACTAGCCCAAACTTAACTTGCAAAACAAGTAAAATCAAGGAAGATTGGACCAATGGATGAATTATCGTCACAACCTAGGGTTCCACTAGATTAATAACTTTCAAAAGCACTGAATTTATTAGGAGTTTTTGATTTGCACCTTACGGATATAAGAAACCAACAACACACAACGAGTAACTAGCCCAAACGTAACTTGCGAAAGAAGTAGAATTCAGAAAGATTAGACCAATTGATGAACCGCCATCACAACCTAGTATTCCACTAGATTAATAAGATTCAAAGGCACCAGAATGTGTTTGTAGTTTTTTATCTGCCCCTTACGGATATAAGAAGCCAACAATGCAAAACGAGTAACTAGCCAAAACTTAACTTGTGAAACAAGTGAAATCGAGGAAGATTAGAGCAACGGTTGAAACGACATCACAACCTTGTTTTCTAAAAGATTAATAAGATTCACAGACACTAATATGTGTTAGGAGTTTTTGGTCTGCACCTTATGGCTATAAGGAGCCAACAACCCACAACGAGTAACTAGCCCAATTTTAACTTGCGAAACAAGTGAAATCAAGGAAGATTAGCCCAATGGATGAAACGCCATCACAACCCAGTATTCAACTAGATTAATAAGATTCAAACGCACTAGAATGTGTTAGGAATTTTTGATTTGTTTCTTTTGGCTATAGGTAGCCAACAACACACAATGAGTAACTAACCCAAACTAACATGCGAAACAAGTAGAGTCAAGGAAGATTAGACCAATGGATTAAATGACATCACAACGTTGTTTTGTAAAAGATTAATAAGATTCACAGACACTAGGATGTGTTAGGAATTTTTTGATTGGCACCAGACGGCTATAAGGAGCCAACAATGCACAACGAGTAACTATCCCAAATTTAACTTGTGAAACAAGTAGAATTAAGAAAGATTAGACCTATGGATGAATCGCCATCACAACCTAGTGTTCTACTAGATTAATAAGATTCAAAGGCACTAGAATGTGTTAGTAGTTTTTGATTTGAACCTTACGGATATAAAAAACCAACAACACATTACCAGCAGCTAGCCCAAACCTAACTTACGAAACGAGTAGAATCAAGATAGATTAGACCAATGGATGAAGCATTGTCACAACCTGGGGTTCTACTAAATTAGTAAGATTTAAAGCCACAAGAATGTATTAGGAGTTTTTGATTTGCACCTTACGGATATAAGCCAACAACACACAACGAGTAACTAGCCAAAACTTAACTTGGGAAACAAGTGGAGTCAAGAAAGATTAGAGCAACGGTTGAAACGACATCACAACCTTGTTTTCTAAAAGATTGATAATATTCACAGATAATAGGATGTGTTAGAAGTTTTTGATTTGCACCTCACGGTTATAAGGAGCCAACAACCCACAACGAGTAACTAGTCCAAACTTAACTTGCGAAACAAGTAAAATCAAGGAAGATTAGACCAATGGATAACCCATCGTCACAACCTAGGGTTCCACTACATTAATAACTTTCAAAGGCACTAGAATGTATTAGGAGTTTTGATATGCACCTTACGATATAAGAAGCCAACAACACACAACGAGTAACTAGCCCAAACCTAACTTGCGATACAAGTAGAATCAAGAATGATTAGACCAATGGATGAATCGCCATCACAACCTTGTGTTCTACTAGATTAATAAGATTAAAAGGCACTAGAATGCATTAGGAGTTTTCGATTTGCACCTTACGACTATAAGCAGCCAATAACACACAACAAGCAACTAGCCCAAACCTAACTTCCGAAACGAGCAGAATAAAAAACGGTTAGACCAATGGATGAAGCATCGTCACAACCCAAGATTCAACTAGATTAATAAGATTCAAAGGCACAAGAATGTGTTAGGAGTTTTGATTTGCACCTATTGGATATAGGAGCCAACAACACACAACGAGTAACTAGCCTAAACTTAACATGCGAAACAAGTAGAATCAAGAAAGATTAGACCAATGGATTAAATGACATCACAACATTGTTTTGTAAACAATTAATAAGATTCAAAGACACTAGGATGTGTTCGGAGTTTTTTTATTGGCACCTTACGGCTATAGGGAGCCAACAACGCACAACGAGTAACTATCCCAAATTTAACTTGCGAAACAAGTAGAATCAAGAAAGATTAGACCAATGGATGAATCGCCATCACAACCTATTGTTCTACTACGTTAATAAGATTCAAAGGCACTAGAATGTGCTAGTAGTTTTTGATTTGAACCTTGCGGATATAAAAAACCAACAACACATAACAAGCAAGTAACCCAAACCTAACTTATAAACAAGTAGAATCAAGAAACAGTAGACCAATGGATGAAGCATCGTCATAACCTAGAGTTCTACTAGATTAGTAAGATTCAAAGGCACAAGAATGTATTAGGAGTTTTTGATTTGCACCATACGGATACAAAAAGCCAACAACCCACAACAAGTGACTAGCCAAAACTTAACTTCTGAAACAAGTGGAATCAAGGAAGATTAGAGCAACGGTTGAAACGACATCACAACCATGTTTTCTTAAAGATTGATAAGATTCACAGATACTAGGATGTGTTACGAGTTTTTGATTTGCACATTATGGCCATGGGGAGCCAACAACACACAACGAGTAACTAGCCCAAACTTAACTTGCGAAACAAGTGGAATCAAGGAAGATTAGAGCAATGGCTAAATCATCGTCACAACTTGGGGTTCCACTAGATTAATAACTTTCAAAGGCACTTGAATGTATTACGAGTTTTTGATATGTACCTTACGGATATAAGAAGCCAACAACACACAACGAGTTACTTGCCCAAACCTAACTTGCGAAACAAGTAAAATCAAGAAAGATTACACCAATGGATGAAGCATCGTCACAACCTTGCGTTCTACTAGATTAATATGATTCAAAGGCACTAGAATGTATTGGAAGTTTTTATTTGCACCTTACGAAGATAAGAAGCCAACAACACACAACGAGTTACTAGCCCAAACCTAACTTGCGAAACAAGTAGAATCAAGAAAGATTACACCAATGGATGAAGCATCGTCACAACCTTGCGTTCTACTAGATTAATAGGATTCAAAGGCACTAGAATGTATTGGAAGTTTTTTATTTGCCCCTTACGGATATAAGAAGCCAACAACACACAACGAGTAACTAGCCCAAACCTAACCTGCGAAACAAGTAGAATCAAGAAAGATTAGACCAATGGATAAATAGCCATAACAACCTAGTGTTCCACTAGATTAACAAGATTCAATGGCACTAGAATTTTTTAGTAGTTTTTGAGCTAAACCTTACGGCTATAAGAAGCCGACAACGCACAACAAGCAACTAGCCCAAACCTAACTTGCGAAACAAATAGAATCAAGAAAGATTAGACAAATGGATGAATCATCGTCACAACCTGGGGTTCTACTACATTAATAAGAGTGAAAGGGACAAGAATGTATTAGAAGTTTTTGATTGTAGCTTACGGATATAAGAAGCCAACAACACAAAACGAGTAACTAGCCCAAACCTAACTTGCGAAACAAGTAGAATTAAGGAATATTTGACCAATGGATGACTTATCGTCACAACCTTGTTTTTTAAAAAATTAATAAGATTCACAGACACAAGGATGTGTTAGGAGTTTTTGATTTGCACCTTATGGCTATAACGAGCCAACAACACACAACCCGTAACTAGCCCAAACTTAACTTGCGAAATAGGTAAAATCAAAGAAGATTAGACCAAAGGATGAAACGCCACCATAACCCAGTATTCAACTAGATTAATAAGATTGAAATGCACTAGAATGTGTTAGGAATTTTTGATGTGCACCTTACGACTAGAAGGATCCAACAACGCACAACGAGTAACTATCCCAAATTTTACTTGTGAAACAAGTAGAATCAAGAAAGATTAGACCAATGGATGAATCGCCATCACAACCTAGTGTTCTACTAGATTAGTAAGATTTCAAGGCACTAGAATGTGTTAGTAGTTTTTGATTTGAACCTTACGGATATAAAAAGCCAACAACACATAACAAGCAACTAGCCCAAACCTAACTTGCGAAACGAGTAGAATCAAGAAAGATTAGACCAATGGATGAAGCATCGTCACAACCTGCGTTCTACTAGATTAGCAAGATTCAAAGACACAAGAATGTATTAGGAGTTTTTGATTTGCACCTTACGGATATAAGAAGCCAACAACACACAACGAGTAACTAGCCAAAACTTAACTTGTGAAACAAGTGGAATCAAGGAAGATTAGAGCAACGGTTGAAACGGGATCACAACCATGTTTTCTAAAAGATTGATAAGATTCACAGATACTAGGACGTGTTAGGAGTTTTTGATTTGCATGTTACGTCTATAAGGAGCAAACAACCCACAACGAGTAACTTGCCCAAATTTAACTTGCGAAACAAGTAAAATCATGGAAGATTAGACCAATGGATGAATTATCGTCACAACTTGTGTTCCACTAGATTAATAACTTTCAAAAGCACTTAAATGTATTAGGAGTTTTTTATTTGCACCCTACGGATATAAGAAGCCAACAACACACAACGAGTAACTAGCCCAAACCTAACTTGCGAAACAAGTTGAATCAAGAAAGATTGCACCAATGGATGAAGCATCATCACAACCTTGTGTTCTACTAGATTAATAGGATTCAAAGGCACTAGAATCTATTAAGAGTTTTTATTTGCACCTTACGACATAAGAAGCCAACAACACAGAACGAGTAACTAGCCCAAACCTAACTTGCAAAACAAGTAGAATCAACAAAGATTAGACCAATGGATGAATCATCGTAACAACCTATTGTGTTCCACTAGATTAATAAGATTCAAAGGCACTAGAATGTGTTAGGAGTTTTTGATTTGCACCTTACGGATATAAGAAGCCAACAGCACAGAATAAGTAACTAGCCCAAACCTAATTTGCGAAACAAGTAGAATCAAGAAAGATTAGACCAAAGGATGAATAATTGTCACAACCTTGCATTCTACTATATTAATAGGATTCAAAGGCACTAGAATGTATTAGGAGTTTTTTATTTACACCTTACGGATATAAGAAGCCAAGAACACAGAACGACTAACTAGCCCAAACTTAACTTGCAAAACAAGTAGAATCAGGAAAAGATTAGACCAATGGATGAAGAATCGTCACAACCTTGCGTTCTATTAGATTAATAGGATTGAAAGGCACTAGAATGTATTAGGAGTTTTCTATTTGCACCTTACGGATAAAAGACACCAACAACACACAACGAGTAACTTGCCCAAACCAAACTTGCGAAGCAAGTGGAATCAGGAAAAGATTAGACCAATGGATGAAAGGCCATCACAACCTAGTGTTCAACTACATTAGTAAGATTCAAAGGCACTAGAATGTATTTGGAGTTTTTGATTTGCACCTTACGGCTATAAGAAGCCGACAACGCACAACAAGCAACTAGCCCAAACCTAACTTGCGAAACAAATAGAATCAAGAAAGATTAGACAAATGCATGAATGATCGTCACAACCTGGGGTTCTACTAGATTAATAAGATTTCAAGGCACTAGAATGTGCTAGTATTTTTTGATTTGAACCTTACGGATATAAAAAGCCAACAACCCATAACAACCAACTAGCCCAAACCTAACTTGCGAAACGAGTAGAATCAAGAAAGATTAGACCAATGGATGAATCATCGTCACAATCTTGCGTTCTACTAGATTAATAAGATTCAAAGGCACAAGAATTTATTGGAAGTTTTTTATTTGCACCTTACAGATATAAGAAGCCAACACACAACGAGTAACTAGCCCAAACCCATCTTGCGAAACAGGTAGAATCAAGGAAGCTTAGACCAATGGATGAATTGGCATCACAACCTAGTTTTCAACTAGATTAATAAGATTCAAAGGCACTAGAATGTGTTGTTTTTTATTTGCACCTTACGGATATAAGAGGCCAACAACGTACAACGAGTAACTAGCCCAAACTTAACTTCTGAAATAAGTAGAATCAAGAAAGATTAGAGCAATGGATGAACAATCGTCACAACCTTGCATTCTACTAGATTAATATGATTCAAAGGCAGTAGAATGTATTAGGAGTTTTTTATTTGCACCTTACGGATATAAAAAGCCAACAACGCAGAACAAGTAACTAGCCCAAACATAACTCGCGAAACAAGTGGAATCAAGATAGATTAGACCAATGGATGAAGCATCGTCACAACCTTGCATTCTACTAGATTATTAGGATTCAAAGGCACTAGAATGTATTAGGAGTTTTTTATTTGCACCTTACGGATATAAGAAACCAACAACACACAACGAGTAACTAGCCCAAACCAAACTTGTGAAACAAGTAGAATCAAGAAAGATTAGACGAATGGATAAATCGCCATCACAACCTACTGTTCCACTAGATTAATTGGATTCAAAGGCACTAGAATTTGTTAGTAGTTTTTTATCTAAATCTTACAGCTATAAGAAGCCGACAACGCACAACAAGCAACTAGCCCAAACCTAACTTGCGAAACAAATAGAATCAAGAAAGATTAGACAAATGCATGAATCATCGTCACAACCTGCGGTTCTACTAGATTAACAAGATTCAAAGACACAAGAATGTATTAGGAGTTTTTGATTTGCCCCTTACGGATATAAAAAGCCAACAACACAAAACGAGTAACTACCCCAAACCTAATTTGCGAAACAAGTAGAATTAAGGAAGATTAGACCAGTGGATAATTATCGTCACAACCTTGTTTTCCAAAAGATTAATAAGAGTCAACGGCACTAGAATTTATTAGGAGTTTTTGATGTGCACCTAACGGCTATAAGAAGCCAACAACACACAACGAGTAACTAGCCCAAACTTAACTTGCGAAACAAGTTATTTCAAGGAGGACTAGACCAATGGATGAAACGCTATCACAACCCAGTATTCAACAAGATTAATAAGATTCAAACGCACTAGAATGTGTTAGGAATTTTTGATTGGCACCGTACGGCTATAAAGAGCCAAAAACGGACAACGAGTAACTATCCCAAATTTAACTTGCGAAACAAGTATAATCAAGAAAGATTAGCCCAATGGATGAATCGCCATTACAACCTAGTGTTCTACTAGATTAGTAAGATTTAAAGGCACTAGAATGTGTTAGTAGTTTTTGATTTGAACCTTACGGATATAAAAAGCCAACAACACATAACAAGCAACTAGCCCAAACCTAACTTGCGAAACGAGTAGAATCAAGAAAGATTAGACCAATGGATGAAGCATCGTCACAACCTGGGGTTCTACTAGATTAATAAGATTCAAAGACACAACAATGTATTAGGAGTTTTTGATTTGCACCTTACGGATATAAGAAGCCAACAACACACAACGAGTAACTAGCCAAAACTTAACTTGTGAAACAAGTGGAATCAAGGAAGATTAGAGCAACGGTTGAAACGGGATCACAACCATGTTTTCTAAAAGATTGATAAGATTCACAGATACAAGGATGTGTTAGTAGTTTTTGATTTGAACCTTACGGATGTAAAAAGCCAACAACCCATAACAAACAACTAGCCCAAACCGAACTTGCGAAACGAGTAGAATCAAGAAAGATTAGACCAATGGATGAATTATCGTCACAACTTGGGGTTCCACTAGATTAATAACTTTCAAAAGCACTTAAATGTATTAGAAGTTTTTTATTTGCACCTTACGGATATAAGAAGCCAACAACGCAAAACGAGTAACTAGCCAAAACTTAACTTGTGAAACAAGTGAAATCAAGGAAGATTGCACCAATGGATGAAGCAGCGTCACAACCTTGTGTTCTACTAGATTAATAGGATTCAAAGGCACTAGAAAGTATTAGAAGTTTTTGATTTGCAACTTACGGATATAAGAAGCCAACAACACACAACGAGTAACTAGCCCAAACCTAACTTGCGAAACGAGTAGAATCAAGAAAGATTAGACCAATGGATGAATTATCGTCACAACTTGGGGTTCCACTAGATTAATAACTTTGAAAGGCACTAGAATGTATCAGTAGTTTTTGATATGTACCTTACGGATATAAGAAGCCAACAACACACAACTAGCAACTAGGCCAAACTTAACTTGCAACACAAGTTGAATCAAGAAAGCTTAGATCAATGGATGAATCATCATCATAACCTGGGGTTCCACTAGATTAATAAGATTTACAGACACTAGGATGTGTTAGGAGTTTTTTTATTGGCACCTTATGGCTATATGGAGCCAACAACGCCCATCAAGTAACTATCCCAAATTTAACTTGCGAAACAGGTATAATCAATAAAGATTAGACCAATGGATGAATCGCCACCACAACCTAGTGTTCTACTAGATTAATATGATTCAAAGGCACTAGAATGTGTTAGTAGTTTTTGATTTGAACCTTACGGATATAAAAAGCCAACAACACATAACAAACAACTAGCCCAAAGCTAACTTGCAAAACGAGTAGAATCAAGAAAGGGTAGACCAATGGATGAAGCATCGTCACATCTTGGGTTCTACTAGATTAGTAAGATTCAAAGGCACAAGAATGTATTAGGAGTTTTTGATATGCACCTACGGATATAAGAAGCCAACAACACACAACGAGTAACTAGCCCAAACCTAACTTGCGAAACAAGTAGAAGCAAGAAAGATTAGACCAATGGATGAAGAATCGTCACAACCTTGCGTTCTACTGGATTAATAGGATTCACAGATACTAGTGTGTTAGGAGTTTTTGATTTGCACCTTACGGCTATAAGGAGCCAACAACCCACAATGAGTAACTAGCCCAAAATTAACTTGCGAAACAAGTAAAATCAATGAAGATTAGACCAATGGATGAATTATCGTCACAACCTAGGGTTCCACTAGATTAATAACTTTCAAAAGCACTGGAATGTATTAGGAGTTTTTCATTTGAACCTTACGGATATCAGAAGCCAACAACACACAACGAGTAACTAGCCAAAGCTTACTTGCGAAACGAGTATAATCAAGAAAAGACTAGACCTATGGATGAAGAATCATCACAACCTTGCATTCTACTAGATTAATAGGATTCAAAGGCACTAGAATGTATTAGGAGTTTTTTATTTGCACCTTACGGATATAAGAAGCCATCAACACACAACGAGTAACTAGCCTAAACCTAACTTGCGAAACAAGTAGAATCAAGAAAGATTACACCAATGGATGAAGCATCGTCAAAACCTTGCGTTCTACTAGATTAGTAAGATTCAACGGTACTTGAATGTATTAGGAGTTTTTTATTTGCACCTTACGGATATAAGAAGCCAACAACGCAAAACGAGTAACTAGCCAAAACTCAACTTGTGAAACAAGTGAAATCAAGAAAGATTAGACCAATGGTTGAAACGACATCACAACCTTGTTTTCTAGAAGATTAATAACATTCAAAGGCACTAGAATGTATTTGGAGTTTTTGATTTGCACCTTACGGATAGAAGGAGCCAACATCGCACAACAAGTAACTATCCCAAACATAACTTGCAAAACAAGTAAAATCAAGGAAGATTAGACCAATGGATGAATTATCGCCACAACCTGGGGTTCCACTAGATTAATAACTTTCATAAGCACTGGAATGTATTAGGAGTTTTTGATTTGCACCTTACGGATATAAGAAGCCAACAACACACAACGAGTAACTAGCCCAAACCTAACTTGCGAAACAAGTAGAATCAAGAAAGATTAGACCAGTGGATAAAGCATCATCACAACCTTGCGTTTTACTAGATTAATAGGATTCAAAAACACTCGAATGTAATAGGAGTTTTGATCTGCACTTCACGGATATTAGAAGCCAACAACACACAACGAGTTACTTGCCCAAACCTAACTTGCGAAACAAGTAAAATCAAGAAAGATTACACCAATGGATGAAGCATCGTCACAACCTTGCGTTCTACTAGATTAATAGGATTCAAAGGCACTAGAATGTATTGGAAGTTTTTATTTGCACCTTACGGATATAAAAAGCCAACAACGCAGAACAAGTAACTAGCCCAAACATAACTCGCGAAACAAGTGGAATCAAGATAGATTAGACCAATGGATGAAAGGCCATCACAACCCTGTGATCTACTAGATTAATAAGATTGAAAGGCACTAGAATGTGTTAGGAGTTTTTGGTCTGCACCTTATGGCTATAAGAAGCCAACAACACACAACGCGTAACTAGCCCAAACCTAACTTGCGAAAGAAGTAGAATGAAAAAAGATTACACCAATGGATGAATTATCGTCACAACCTTGCGTTCTACTAGATTAATAAGATTCAAAGGCACAAGAATGTATTAGGAGTTTTTTGATTTGCACCTTACGGATATAAGAAGCCAACAACACACAACGAGTAACTAGCCCAAACCTAACTTGCGAAAGAAGTAGAATTCAGAAAGATTAGACCAATTGATGAAACATCATCACAACCTTGTTTTCTACTAGATTAATAAGATTCAAAGGCACTAGAATGTGTTAGGAGTTTTGATTTGCACCTTACGGCTATAAGGAGCCAACAACACACAACGAGTAACTAGCCCAAATTTAACTTGCGAAACAAGTAGAATCAAGAAAGATTAGACCAATGGATGATTCATCGTCACAACCTGGGGTTCCACTAGATTAATAACATTCAAAGGCACTAGAAAGTAATCGGAGTTTTTGATTTGCACCTTACGGATATAAGAATCCAACAACACATAACGAGTAACTAACCCAAACCTAACTTACGAAACAAGTAGAATCAAGAAAGATTAGACCAATGGATGATGCTTCGTCACAACCTGGGGTTCTACTAGATTACTAAGATTCAAAGGCACAAGAATGTATTAGGAGTTTTTGATTTGCACCTTACGGATATAAGAAGCCAACAACAGAGAACGAGTAACTGGCCAAAACGTAACTTGTGAAACAATTGGAATCAAGAAAGATTAGAGCAACGGTTGAATTATCGATCACAACCTTGTTTTCTACTAGATTAATAAGATTCAAAGGCACTAGAATGTGTTAGGAGTTTTGATTTGCACCTTACGGCTATAAGGAGCCAACAACCCACAACGAGTAACTAGCCCAAACTTAACTTGCGAAACAAGTAAAATCAAGGAAGATTAGACCAATGGATGAATCATCGTCACAACTTGGGTTCCACTAGATTAACATGATTCAAAGGCACTTGAATGTATTAGGAGTTTTTGATTTGCACCTTACAGATATAAGGAGGCAACAACCCACAACAAGTAACTAGCCCAAACTTAACTTGCGAAACAAGTAGAATCAAGAAAGATTAGACCAATGGATGAATCGCCATCACAACCTTGTGTTCTACTAGATTAATAAGATTCAAAGGCACTAGAATGTGTTAGTAGTTTTGATTTGCACCTTACGGATATAAAAAGCCAACAACGCAGAACAAGTAACTAGCCCAAACCTAACTTGCGAAACAAGTAGAATCAGGGAATATTAGACCAATGGATGAAGCATCGTCACAACCTGGAGTTCTACTAGATTAATAAGATTCAAAGGCACAAGAATGTATTAGGAGTTTTCGATTTGCATTTACGGATATAAGAAGCCAACAACACACAACGAGTAACTAACCCAAACTGAACTTGTGAAACAAGTGAAATCAAGAAAGATTAGACCAATGGATGAAACGGGATCACAACCTTGTTTTCTAAAAGATTCATAAGATTCACAGACACTACCATGTGTTAGGACTTTTTGATTTGCACCTTATGTCCGTAAGGAGCCAACAACACACAACGAGTAACTAGCCCAAACTTAACTTGCGAAACAAGCAGAATCAAGAAAGATTAGACCAATGGATGAATCATCGTCACAACCTGGGGTTCCACTAGATTAATAACATTCAAAGGCACTAGAAAGTAATCGGGGTTTTTGATTTGCACCTTACGGATATAAGAATCCAACAACACATAACGAGTAACTAACCCAAACCTAACTTATGAAACAAGTAGAATCAAGAATGATTAGACCAATGGATGAAGCATCATCACAACCTTGTGTTCTACTAGATTAATAGGATTCAAAGACACTAGAATGTATTAGGTGTTTTTTAATTGCACCTTACGGATATAAAAAGCCAACAACACACAACAAGTAACTAGCCCAAACCTAACTTGCGAAACAAGTAGAAGCAAGAAAGATTAGACCAATGGATGAAGAATCGTCACAACCTTGCGTTCTACTGGATTAATAGGATTCAAGGCACTAGAATGTATTAGGAGTTTTTTATTTGTACATTACGGATATAAGAAGCCACCAACCCACAACGACTAACTAGCTCAAACCAAACTTGCAAAAAAAATATAATAAAAAAAGATTAGACCAATGGATAAATCGCCAGAACAACCTTGTGTTCCACTAGATTAATAAGATTCAAAGGCACTAGAATTTGTTAGTAGTTTTTGATCTAAATCTTACGGCTAAAAGAAGCCGACAACGCACAACAAGCAACTAGCCCAAACTTAACTTGCGAAACGAGTAGAATCAAGAAAGATTAGACCAATGGATGAAGCATCGTCACAACCTGGGTTCTACTAGATTAGCAAGATTCAAAGACACAAGAATGTATTAGGAGTTTTTGATTTGCACCTTACGGATATAAGAAGCCAACAACACACAACGAGTAACTAGCCCAAACCTAACTTGCGAAACAAGTAGAATTAAGAAAGATTACACCAATGCATGAATGATCGTCACAACTTGTTTTCTAAAAGATTAAAAAGATTCAAAGGCACAAGAATGTATTAGAAGTTTTTGATTTGCACCTTATGGCTATAACGAGCCAACAACACACAACGCGTAACTAGCCCAAAATTAAGTTGCGAAACAAGTAAAATCAACGAAGATTACACCAAAGGATGAAGCATCGTCACAACCCAGGGTTCAACTAGATTAATAAGATTCAATGGCAACTAGAATGCATTAAGAGTTTTTGATTGGCACCTTACGGATATAAGGAGCCAACAACACACACAACGAGTAACTATCCCAAATTTAACTTGCGAAACAAGTAGAATCAAGAAAGATTAGACCAATGGATGAATCGCCATCACAACCTTGTGTTCTACTAGATTAATAAGATTCAAAGGCACTAGAATGTGTTAGTAGCTTTTGATTTGAACCTTACGGATATAAAAAGCCAACAACACATAACAAGCAACTAGCCCAAACCTAACTTGCGAAACGAGTAGAATCAACAAAGATTAGACCAATGGATGAAGCATTGTCCCAACCTGGGGTTCTACTAGATTAGCAAGATTCAAAGACACAAGAATGTATTAGGAGTTTTTGATTTGCACCTTACGGATATAAGAAGCCAACAACACAAAACGAGTAACTAGCCAAAACTTAACTTGTGAAACAAGTGGAATCAAGGAAGATTAGAGCAACGGTTGAAACGGGATCACAACCATGTTTTCTAAAAGATTGATAAGATTCACAGATACTAGGAAGTGTTAGCAGTTTTTGATTTGCACATTACGGCTATAAGGAGCCAACAACCCACAACGAGTAACGAGCCCAAACTTACCTTGCGAAACAAGTAAAATCAAGGAAGATTAGACCAATGGATGAATTATCGTCACAACTTGGGGTTCCACCAGATTAATAACTTTCAAAAGCACTTAAATGTATTAGTAGTTTTTTATTTGCACCCTACGGATATAAGAAGCCAACAACACACAACGAGTAACTAGCCCAAACCTAACTTGCGAAACAAGTTGAATCAAGAAAGATTGCACCAATGGATGAAGCAGCGTCACAACCTTGTGTTCTACTAGATTAATAGGATTCAAAGGCACTAGAAAGTATTAGAAGTTTTTGATTTGCAACTTACGGATATAAGAAGCCAACAACACACAACGAGTAACTAGCCCAAACCTAACTTGCGAAACGAGTAGAATCAAGAAAGATTAGACCAATGGATGAATTATCGTCACAACTTGGGGTTCCACTAGATTAATAACTTTCAAAGGCACCAAAATGTGTTAGTAGTTTTTGATTCGAACCTTATGGATATAAAAAGCCAAAACACATAACAAGCAACTAGCCCAAACCTAACTTACGAAACGAGTAGAATCAAGAAAGATTAGACCAATGGATGAAGCATCGCCACAACCTGGGGTTCTACGAGATTACTAAGATTCAAAGGCACAAAAATGTATTAGGAGTTTTTGATTTGCACCATACGGATATAAGAAGCCAAAAACACACGACGAGTAACTACCCAAAACTTAACTTGCGAAACAAGTTGAATCAAGAAAGATTGCACCAATGGATGAAGCAGCGTCACAACCTTGTGTTCTACTAGATTAATAGGATTCAAAGGCACTAGAAAGTATTAGAAGTTTTTGATTTGCAACTTACGGATATAAGAAGCCAACAACACACAACGAGTAACTAGCCCAAACCTAACTTGCGAAACGAGTAGAATCAAGAAAGATTAGACCAATGGATGAATTATCGTCACAACTTGGGGTTCCACTAGATTAATAACTTTCAAAACCACTTAAATGTATTAGAAGTTTTTTATTTGCACCTTACGGACATAAGAAGCCAACAACACACAACGAGTAACTAGCCCAAACCAACTTGCGAAACAAGTAGAATCAAGAAAGATTAGACCAATGGATGAAGCATCATCACAACCTTGTGTTCTACTAGATTAAAAGGATTCAAAGGCGCTAGAATGTATTAGGAGTTTTTTATTTGCACCTTACGGACATAAGAAGCCAACAACACACAACGAGTAACTAGCCCAAACCTAACTTGCGAAACAAGTAGAATCAAGAAAGAATAGACCAATGGGTGAAGCATCGTCACAACCTAGAGTTCTAGTAGATTAAGAAGATTCAAAGGCACTAGATTTTGTTAGTAGTTTTTGATCTAAACCTTACGGCTATAAGAAGCCAACAACACACAACGAGTAACTAGCCCAAACCTAACTTGCGAAAGAAATAGAATCAAGAAAGATAAGACAAATGCATGAATCATCGTCACAACCTGGGGTTCTACGACAATAATATGATTTAAAGGCACAAGAATGTATCAGAAGTTTTTGATTTGTAGCTTACGGATATAAAAAGCCAACAACACAAAACGAGTAACTACCCCAAACCTAATTTGCGAAACAAGTAGAATTAAGGAAGATTAGACCAATGGATGAATTATCGTCACAACCTTGTTTTTCTAAAAGATAATAAGATTCAAAGGCACAAGGATGTGTTAGGAGTTTTAATTTGCACCTTATGGCTATAACGAGCCAACAACACACAACGTAACTAGCCCAAACTTAAGTTGCGAAACAAGTAAAATCAACGAAGATTACACCAATGGATGAAACATCACCACCACCCAGGGTTCAACTAGATTAATAAGATTGAAACGCACTAGAATGTATTAGGAGTTTTTCATTTGCACCTTTCTGATATAAGGAGCCAACAACGCACAACGAGTAACTATCCCAAATTTTACTTGCGAAACAAGTAGAATCAAGATAGATTAGACCAATGGATGAATCGCCATCAAAACCTACTGTTCTACTCGATTAGTAAGATTTCAAGGCACTAGAATGTGTTAGTAGTTTTTGATTTGAATCTTACGGATATAAAAAGCCAACAACGCATAACAAGCAACTAGCCCAGACCTAACTTGCGAAACGAGTAGAATCAAGAAAGATTAAACCAATGGATAAAGCATTGTCACAACCTGGGGTTCTACTAGATTAGCAAGATTCAAAGGCACAAGAATGTATTATGAGTTTTTGATTTGCACCTTACGGATATAAGAAACGAACAACACACAACGAGTAACTGGCTAAAACTTAACTTGTAAAACAAGTGGAATCAAGGAAGATTCGAGCAACGGATGAAACGGGATCACAACCATGTTTTCTGAAAGATTGACAAGATTCACAGATACTAGGACGTGTTAGGAGTTTTTGATTTGCATGTTACGGCTATAAGGAGCAAACAACCCACAACGAGTAACTCGGCCAAATTTAACTTGCGAAACAAGTAAAATCAAGGAAGATTAGACCAATGGATGAATTATCGTCACAACTTGGGGTTCCACTAGATTAATAACTTTCAAAAGCACTTAAATGTATTAGGAGTTTTTTATTTGCACCCTACGGATATAAGAAGCCAACAACACACAACGAGTAACTAGCCCAAACCTAACTTGCGAAACAAGTTGAATCAAGAAAGATTGCACCAATGGATGAAGCATCGTCACAACCTTGTGTTCTACTAGATTAATAGGATTCAAAGGCACTAGAATCTATTAGGAGTTTTTTATTTGCACCTTACGGATATAAGAAGCCAACAACACACAACGAGTAACTAGCCCAAACCTAACTTGCGAAAGAAGTAGAATCAAGAAAGATTACACCAATGGATGAAGCATCGTCACAACCTTGCGTTCTACTAGATTAATAGGATTCAAAGGCACTAGAATCTATTAGGAGTTTTTTATTTGCACCTTACGGATATAAGAAGCCAACAACACACAACGAGTAACTAGCCCAAACCTAACTTGCGAAACAAGTAGAATCAAGAAAGATTAGACCAATGGATAAATCGCCAGAACAACCTTGTGTTCCACTAGATTAATAAGATTCAAAGGCACTAGAATTTGTTAGTAGTTTTTGATCTAAATCTTACGGCTAAAAGAAGCCGACAACGCACAACAAGCAACTAGCCCAAACCTAACTTGCGAAACAAATAGAATCAAGAAAGATTAGACAAATGCATGAACCTGGGGTTCTACTACATTAATATGATTCAAAGGCACAAGAATGTATCAGAAGTTTTTGATTTGTAGCTTACGGATATAAAAAGCCAACAACACAAAACGAGTAACTACCCCAAACCTAATTTGCGAAACAAGTAGAATTAAGGAAGATTAGACCAATGGATGAATTATCGTCACAACCTTGTTTTTCTAAAAGATTAATAAGATTCACAGACACAAGGATGTGTTAGGAGTTTTTAATTTGCACCTTATGGCTATAACGAGCCAACAACACACAACGCGTAACTAGCCCAAACTTAAGTTGCGAAACAAGTATAATCAACGAAGATTACACCAAAGGATGAAACGCCACCACCACCCAGTATTCAACTAGATTAATAAGATTGAAACGCACTAGAATGTGTTAGGAATTTTTGATTGGCACCTTACGGCTATAGGGAGCCAACAACGCACAACGAGTAACTATCCCAAATTTTACTTGCGAAAAAGTAGAATCAAGAAAGATTAGACCAACGGATGAATAGCCATCACAACCTACTGTTCTACTAGATTAGTAAGATTTCAAGGCACTAGAATGTGTTAGTAGTTTTTGATTTGAACCTTACGGATATAAAAAGCCAACAACCCATAACAAGCAACTAGCCCAAACCTAACTTGCGAAACGAGTAGAATCAAGAAAGATTAGACCAATGGATGAATCATCGTCACAACCTGGGGTTCTACTAGATTAGCAAGATTCAAAGACACAAGAATGTATTAGGAGTTTTTGATTTGCACCTTACGGATATAAGAAGCCAACAACGCAAAACGAGTAACTAGCCAAAACTTAACTTGTGAAACAAGTGGAATCAAGGAAGATTAGAGCAACGGTTGAAACGGGATCACAACCATGTTTTCTTAAAGATTGATAAGATTCACAGATACTAGGACGTGTTAGGAGTTTTTGATTTGCATGTTACGTCTATAAGGAGCAAACAACCCACAACGAGTAACTTGCCCAAATTTAACTTGCGAAACAAGTAAAATCATGGAAGATTAGACCAATGGATGAATTATCGTCACAACTTGGGGTTCCACTAGATTAATAACTTTCAATTGCACTTAAATGTATTAGGAGTTTTTTATTGGCACCCTACGGATATAAGAAGCCAACAACACACAACGAGTAACTAGCCCAAACCTAACTTGCGAAACAAGTTGAATCAAGAAAGATTGCACCAATGGATGAAGCATCATCACAACCTTGTGTTCTACTAGATTAAAAGGATTCAAAGGCACTAGAATGTATTAGGAGTTTTTTATTTGCACCTTACGGACATAAGAAGCCAACAACACACAACGACTAACTAGCCCAAACCTAACTTGCGAAACAAGTAGAATCAAGAAAGATTAGACCAATGGATAAATCGCCAGAACAACCTAGTGTTCCACTAGATTAATAAGATTCAAAGGCACTAGAATTTGTTAGTAGTTTTTGATCTAAATCTTACGGCTAAAAGAAGCCGACAACGCACAACAAGCAACTAGCCCAAACCTAACTTGCGAAACAAATAGAATCAAGAAAGATTAGACAAATGCATGAATCATCGTCACAACCTGGGGTTCTACTACATTAAAAAGATTCAAAGGCACAAGAATGTATTAGAAGTTTTTGATTTGTAGCTTACGGATATAAAAAGCCAACAACACAAAACTAGTAACTAGCCCAAACCTAACTTGCGAAACAAGTAGAATTAAGGAAGATTAGACCAATGGATGAATTATCGTCACAACCTTGTTTTCTAAAAGATTAATAAGATTCACAGACACAAGGATGTGTTAGGAGTTTTTAATTTGCACCTTATGGCTATAACGAGCCAACAACACACAACACGTAACTAGCCCAAACTTAAGTTGCGAAACAAGTAAAATCAACGAAGATTACACCAAAGGATGAAACGCCACCACCACCCAGTATTCAACTAGATTAATAAGATTGAAACGCACTAGAATGTGTTAGGAATTTTTGATTGGCACCTTACGGCCATAGGGAGCCAACAACGCACAACGAGTAACTATCCCAAATTTTACTTGCGAAACAAGTAGAATCAAGAAAGATTAGACCAACGGATGAATCGCCATCACAACCTACTGTTCTACTAGATTAGTAAGATTTCAAGGCACTAGAATGTGTTAGTAGTTTTTGATTTGAACCTTACGGATATAAAAAGCCAACAACCCATAACAAGCAACTAGCCCAAACCTAACTTGCGAAACGAGTAGAATCAAGAAAGATTAGACCAATGGATGAAGCATCGTCACAACCTGGGGTTCTACTAGATTAGCAAGATTCAAAGACACAAGAATGTATTAGGAGTTTTTGATTTGCACCTTACGGATATAAGAAGCCAACAACGCAAAACGAGTAACTAGCCAAAACTTAACTTGTGAAACAAGTGGAATCAAGGAAGATTAGAGCAACGGTTGAAACGGGATCACAACCATGTTTTCTTAAAGATTGATAAGATTCACAGATACTAGGACGTGTTAGGAGTTTTTGATTTGCATGTTACGGCTATAAGGAGCAAACAACCCACAACGAGTAACTTGGCCAAATTTAACTTGCGAAACAAGTAAAATCAAGGAAGATTAGACCAATGGATGAATTATCGTCACAACTTGGGGTTCCACTAGATTAATAACTTTCAAAAGCACTTAAATGTATTAGGAGTTTTTTATTTGCACCCTACGGATATAAGAAGCCAACAACACACAACGAGTAACTAGCCCAAACCTAACTTGCGAAACAAGTTGAATCAAGAAAGATTGCACCAATGGATGAAGCATCGTCACAACCTTGTGTTCTACTAGATTAATAGGATTCAAAGGCACTAGAATGTATTAGGAGTTTTTTATTTGCACCTTACGGACATAAGAAGCCAACAACACACAACGAGTAACTAGCCCAAACCTAACTTGCGAAACAAGTAGAATCAAGAAAGATTAGACCAATGGATAAATCACCGGAACAATCTAGTGTTCCACTAGATTAAAAAGATTCAAAGGCACTAGAATTTGTTAGTAGTTTTTGATCCAAATCTTACGGCAAAAAGAAGCCAACAACGCACAACTAGCAACTAGCCCAAACCTAACTTGCAAAACAAATAGAATCAAGAAAGATTAGACAAATGCATGAATCATCGTCACAACCTGGGGTTCTACTACATTAATAAGATTCAAAGGCACAAGAATGTATTAGAAGTTTTTGATTTGCACCTTACGGATATAAGAAGCCAACAACACACATCCAGTAACTAGCCCAAACCTAACTTGCGAAACAAGTAGAATCAAGAAAGATTACACCAATGGATGAAGCATCGTCAAAACCTTGCGTTCTACTTGATTAATAGGATTCAAAGGCACTGGAATGTATTAGGAGTTTTTGATCTGCACCTTACGGCTATAAGAAGCCAACAACCCACAACGAGCAACTAGCCCAAACTTAACTTGCAAAACAAGTAAAATCAAGGAAGATTAGACCAATGGATGAAACGCCATCACAACCTTGTGTTCTACTAGATTAATAAGATTCAAGGCACTGGAATGTGTTAGGAGTTTTTTATTTGCACCTTACGGATATAAGAAGCCAACAACACACAACGAGTAACTAGCCCAAACCTAACTTGCGAAACAAGTAGAATCAAGAAAGATTACACCAATGGATGAAGCATCGTCAAAACCTTGCGTTCCACTAGATTAATAGGATTCAAATGCACTAGAATGTATTAGGTGCTTTTTACTTGCACCTTACAGATATAAGAAGCCAACAACACACAACGAGTAACTAGCCCAAACCTAAGTTGCGAAACAAGTAGAATCAAGAAAAGATTAGACCACTGGATAAATCGCCATAACAACTTAGTGTTCCATTAGATTAATAAGATTCAAATGCACTAGAATTTGTTAGTAGTTTTGATTTGCACCTTACGGATATAAGGAGCCAACAACTCACAACGAGTAACTATTCCAAATTTAACTTGCGAAACAGGTATAATCAAGAAATATTAGACCAATTGATGAATCGCCACCACAACCTAGTGTTCTACTAGATTAATAAGATTCAAAGGCACTAGAATGTGTTGGTAGTTTTTGATTTGAACCTTACGGATATAAAAAGCCAACAACACGCAACGAGTAACTAGCCCAAACCAAACTTGCGAAACAAGTAGAATAAAGAAAAATTAGACCAATGGATGAAGCATCGTCACATCTTGGGTTCTACTAGATTAGTAAGATTCAAAGGCACAAGAATGTATTAGGAGTTTTTGATATGCACCTACGGATATAAGAAGCCAACAACACACAACGAGTAACTAGCCCAAACCTAACTTGCGAAACAAGTAGAAGCAAGAAAGATTAGACCAATGGATGAATCGGGATCAAAACCTAGTTTTCTAAAAGATTAATAAGATTCACAGATAATCAGATGTGTTAGGAGTTTTTGATTTGCACCTTACGGCTATAAGAAGCCAACAAACCACAACGAGTAACTAGCCCAAATCTAACTTGCGAAACAAGTAAAATCAAGGAAGTTTAGACCAATTGATGAATCATCGTCACAACTTGGGGTTCCACTAGAATAATAACTTTCAAAGGCACTTGAATGTGGTAGGAGTTTTTTATATGCACCTTACGAATATAAGAAGCCAACAACACACAACGAGTAACTAGCCCAAACCTAACTTGCGATATAAGTAGAATCAAGAAAGATTGAACCAGTGGATGAAGCATCGTCACAACCTGGGGTTCTAATATATTAGTAAGATTCAAAGGCACAAGAATGTATTAGGAGTTTTTGATATGCACCTTACAGATATAAGAAGCCAACAACACACAACGAGAAACTAGCCCAAACCTAACCTACGAAACAAGTAGAATTAAGAAAGATTAAACCAATTGATGAATCGCCATCACAACCTAGTGTTCCACTAGATTAATAAGATTCAAAGGCACTAGAATGTGTTCGTAGTTTTTGATTTGCACCTTACGGATATAAGGAGCCAACAACGCACAACGAGTAACTAGCCCAAACTTAACTTTCGAAACAAGCAGAATCAAGGAATATTAGACCAATGGATGAAACGCATTCACAACCCAGTGATCTACTAGATTAAAAGGATTCAAAGGCGCTAGAATGTATTAGGAGTTTTTTATTTGCACCTTACGGACATAAGAAGCCAACAACACACAACGAGTAACTAGCCCAAACCTAACTTGCGAAACAAGTAGAATGAAGAAAGATTACACCAATGGATGAATTATCGTCACAACCTTGCGTTCTACTAGATTAATAAGATTCAAAGGCACAAGAATGTATTAGAAGTTTTTTGATTTGCACCTTACGGATATAAGAAGCCAACAACACACAACGAGTAACTAGCCCAAACTTAACTTGTGAAACAAGTAGAATCAAGGAAGATTAGACCAATGGATGAAAGGCCATCACAACCTTGTTTTCAAAGATTAATAAGATTCAAAGGCACTAGAATGTGTTAGGAGTTTTTGATTTGCACCTTACGGCTATAAGGAGCCAGCAACGAGTAACTAGCCCAAACCTAACTTGCGAAACGAGTAGAATCAATAAAGCTTAGACCAATGGATGAAGCATCGTCACAATCTGGGGTTCTACTAGATTAGTAAGATTCAAAGGCACAAGTATGTATTAGTAGTTTTTGATTTGCACCTTACGGATATAAGAAGCCAACAACACACAACGAGTAACTAGCCCAAACCTAACTTGCGAAACAAGTTGAATCAAGAAAGATTGCACCAATGGATGAAGCAGCGTCACAACCTTGTGTTCTACTAGATTAATAGGATTCAAAGGCACTAGAAAGTATTAGAAGTTTTTGATTTGCAACTTACGGATATAAGAAGCCAACAACACACAACGAGTAACTAGCCCAAACCTAACTTGCGAAACAAGTAGAATCATGAAAGATTAGACCAATGGATAAATCGCCAGAACAACCTTGTCTTCCACTAGATTAATAAGATTCAAATGCACTAGAAAGTATTAGGAGTTTTTGGTCTGCACCTTATGGCTATAAGGAGCCAACAACACACAACGCGTAACTGGCCCAAACCTAACTTGCGAAAAAGGAGAATCAAGAAAGATTACACCAATGGATGAATTATCGTCACAACCTTGCGTTCTACTAGATTAACAGGATTCAAAGGCACTAGAATCTATTAGGAGTTTTTTATTTGCACCTTACGGATATAAAAAGCCAACAACACACAACGAGTAACTAGCCCAAACCTAACTTGCGAAACAAGTTGAATCAAGAAAGATTGCACCAATGGATGAAGCATCATCACAACCTTGTGTTCTACTAGATTAATAGGATTCAAAGGCACTAGAATCTATTAGGAGTTTTTTATTTGCACCTTACGGATATAAGAAGCCAACAACACACAACGAGTAACTAGCCCAAACCTAACTTGCGAAACAAGTAGAATCAAGAAAGATTAGACCAATGGATAAATCGCCAGAACAACCTTGTGTTCCACTAGATTAATAAGATTCAAAGGCACTAGAATTTGTTAGTAGTTTTTGATCTAAATCTTACGGCTAAAAGAAGCCGACAACGCACAACAAGCAACTAGCCCAAACCTAACTTGCGAAACAAATAGAATCAAGAAAGATTAGACAAATGCATGAATCATCGTCACAACCTGGGGTTCTACTACATTAAAAAGATTCAAAGGCACAAGAATGTATTAGAAGTTTTTGATTTGTAGCTTACGGATATAAAAAGCCAACAACACAAAACTAGTAACTAGCCCAAACCTAACTTGCGAAACAAGTAGAATTAAGGAAGATTAGACCAATGGATGAATTATCGTCACAACCTTGTTTTCTAAAAGATTAATAAGATTCACAGACACAAGGATGTGTTAGGAGTTTTTGGTCTGCACCTTATGGCTATAAGGAGCCAACAACACACAACGCGTAATTAGCCCAAACTTAACTTGCGAACAAGAAAAACCAAAGAAGATTAGACCAAACGATGAAACGCCACCACAACCCAGATTTCAACTAGATTAATAATATTGAAACACAGTAGAATGTGTTAGGAATTTTTGATTGGCACCTTACGGCCATAGGGAGCCAACAACGCACAACGAGTAACTATCCCAAATTTTACTTGCGAAACAAGTAGAATCAAGAAAGATTAGACCAACGGATGAATCGCCATCACAACCTACTGTTCTACTAGATTAGTAAGATTTCAAGGCACTAGAATGTGTTAGTAGTTTTTGATTTGAACCTTACGGATATAAAAACCAACAACCCATAACAAGCAACTAGCCCAAACCTAACTTGCGAAACGAGTAGAATCAAGAAAGATTAGACCAATGGATGAAGCATCGTCACAACCTGGGGTTCTACTAGATTAGCAAGATTCAAAGACACAAGAATGTATTAGGAGTTTTTGATTTGCACCTTACGGATATAAGAAGCCAACAACGCAAAACGAGTAACTAGCCAAAACTTAACTTGTGAAACAAGTGGAATCAAGAAAGATTAGAGCAACGGTTGAAACGGGATCACAACCATGTTTTCTTAAAGATTGATAAGATTCACAGATACTAGGACGTGTTAGGAGTTTTTGATTTGCATGTTACGGCTATAAGGAGCAAACAACCCACAACGAGTAACTTGGCCAAATTTAACTTGCGAAACAAGTAAAATCAAGGAAGATTAGACCAATGGATGAATTATCGTCACAACTTGGGGTTCCACTAGATTAATAACTTTCAAAAGCACTTAAATGTATTAGGAGTTTTTTATTTGCACCCTACGGATATAAGAAGCCAACAACACACAACGAGTAACTAGCCCAAACCTAACTTGCGAAACAAGTTGAATCAAGAAAGATTGCACCAATGGATGAAGCATCGTCACAACCTTGTGTTCTACTAGATTAATAGGATTCAAAGGCACTAGAATGTATTAGAAGTTTTTGATTTGCAACTTACGGATATAAGAAGCCAACAACACACAACGAGTAACTAGCCCAAACCTAACTTGCGAAAGAAGTAGAATTCAGAAAGATTAGACCAATTGATGAATCGCCATCACAACCTAGTATTCCACTAGATTAATAAGATTCAAAGGCACCAGAATGTGTTAGTAGTTTTTTATTTGCCCCTTACGGATATAAGAGGCCAACAACGCAAAACGAGTAACTAGCCAAAACTTAACTTGTGAAACAAGTGAAATCAAGGAAGATTAGAGTAACGGTTGAAACGGGATCACAACCATGTTTTCCACTAGATTAATAAGATTCAAAGGCAGTAGAATGTATTTGGAGTTCTTGATTTGCACCTTACGGCTATAATGAGCCAACAACACACAACGAGTAACTAGCCATAACCTAACTTGCGAAACAAGTAGAATCAACAAAGATTAGACCAATGGATGAAGAGTCGTCACAACCTTGCATTCTACTAGATTAATAGGATTCAAAGGCACTAGAATGTATTAGGTGTTTTTTATTTACACATTACGGATATAAGGAGCCAACAACACGAAACGAGTAACTTGCCGAAACCCAACTTGCGAAACAAGTAGAATCAAGAAAGATTAGAGCAATGAATGAATCACTATCACAACCTAGTGTTCCACTACATTAATAAGATTTAAAGGCACTAGAATGTGTTAGTAGTTTTTGATTTGCACCTTACGGATATAAAAGGCCAACACCGTACAACCAGTAACTAGCCCAAACTTAACTTGTGAAACAAGTAGAGTCAAGGAAGATTAGAGCAATGGTTGAATGGACATCACAACCTTGATTTCTAAAAGATTAATAAGATTCAAAGGCACTACAATCTATTAGGAGTTTTTGGTCTGCACCTTATGGCTATAAGGAGCCAACAACACACAACGCGTAACTAGCCCAAACCTAACTTGCGAAAGAAGTAGAATCAAAAAAGATTACACCAATGGATGAATTATCGCCACAACCTTGCGTTCTACTAGATTAATAGGATTCAAAGGCACAAGAATCTATTAGAAGTTTTTTATTTGCACTTTACGGATATAAGAAGCCAACAACACACAACGAGTAACTAGCCCAAACCTAACTTGCGAAACAAGTTGAATCAAGAAAGATTGCACCAATGGATGAAGCATCATCACAACCTTGTGTTCTACTAGATTAAAAGGATTCAAAGGCACTAGAATGTATTAGGAGTTTTTTATTTGCACCTTACGGATATAAGAAGCCAACAACACACAACGAGTAACTAGCCCAAACCTAACTTGCGAAACAAGTAGAATCAAGAAAGATTAGACCAATGGATAAATCGCCAGAACAACCTTGTGTTCCACTAGATTAATAAGATTCAAAGGCACTAGAATTTGTTAGTAGTTTTTGATCTAAACCTTACGGCTATAAGAAGCCGACAACGCACAACAAGCAACTAGCCCAAACCTAACTTGCGAAACAAATAGAATCAAGAAAGATTAGACAAATGCATGAATCATCGTCACAACCTGGGGTTCTACTACATTAATAAGATTCAAAGGCACAAGAATGTATTAGAAGTTTTTGATTTGTAGCTTACGGATATAAAAAGCCAACAACACAAAACGAGTAACTAGCCCAAACCTAACTTGCGAAACAAGTAGAATTAAGGAAGATTAGACCAATGGATGAATTATCGTCACAACCTTGTTTTCTAAAAGATTAATAAGATTCACAGACACAAGGATGTGTTTTTGATTTGCACCTTATGGCTATAACGAGCCAACAACACACAACGCGTAACTAGCCCAAACTTAAGTTGCGAAACAAGTAAAATCAACGAAGATTACACCAAAGGATGAAACGCCACCACCACCCAGTATTCAACTAGATTAATAAGATTGAAACGCACTAGAATGTGTTAGGAATTTTTGATTGGCACCTTACGGCTATAGGGAGCCAACAACGCACAACGAGTAACTATCCCAAATTTTACTTGCGAAACAAGTAGAATCAAGAAAGATTAGACCAATGGATGAATCGCCATCACAACCTACTGTTCTACTAGATTAGTAAGATTTCAAGGCACTAGAATGTGTTAGTAGTTTTTGATTTGAACCTTACGGATATAAAAAGCCAACAACCCATAACAAGCAACTAGCCCAAACCTAACTTGCGAAACGAGTAGAATCAAGAAAGATTAGACCAATGGATGAAGCATCGTCACAACCTGGGTTCTACTAGATTAGCAAGATTCAAAGACACAAGAATGTATTAGGAGTTTTTGATTTGCACCTTACGGATATAAGAAGCCAACAACGCAAAACGAGTAACTAGCCAAAACTTAACTTGCGAAACAAGTGGAATCAAGGAAGATTAGAGCAAAGGTTGAAACGGGATCACAACCATGTTTTCTTAAAGATTGATAAGATTCACAGATACTAGGACGTGTTAGGAGTTTTTGATTTGCATGTTACGTCTATAAGGAGCAAACAACCCACAACGAGTAACTTGCCCAAATTTAACTTGCGAAACAAGTAAAATCATGGAAGATTAGACCAATGGATGAATTATCGTCACAACTTGGGGTTCCACTAGATTAATAACTTTCAATTGCACTTAAATGTATTAGGAGTTTTTTATTGGCACCCTACGGATATAAGAAGCCAACAACACACAACGAGTAACTAGCCCAAACCTAACTTGCGAAACAAGTTGAATCAAGAAAGATTGCACCAATGGATGAAGCATCATCACAACCTTGTGTTCTACTAGATTAAAAGGATTCAAAAGCACTAGAATGTATTAGGAGTTTTTTATTTGCACCTTACGGACATAAGAAGCCAACAACACACAACGAGTAACTAGCCCAAACCTAACTTGCGAAACAAGTAGAATCAACAAAGATTAGACCAATGGATAAATCGCCAGAACAACCTTGTGTTCCACTAGATTAATAAGACTCAAAGGCACTAGAATTTGTTAGTAGTTTTTGATCTAAATCTTACGGCTAAAAGAAGCCGACAACGCACAACAAGCAACTAGCCCAAACCTAACTTGCGAAACAAATAGAATCAAGAAAGATTAGACAAATGCATGAATCATCGTCACAACCTGGGGTTCTACTACATTAATAAGATTCAAAGGCACAAGAATGTATTAGAAGTTTTTGATTTGTAGCTTACGGATATAAAAAGCCAACAACACAAAACGAGTAACTAGCCCAAACCTAACTTGCGAAACAAGTAGAATTAAGGAAGATTAGACCAATGGATGAATTATCGTCACAACCTTGATTTCTAAAAGATTAATAAGATTCACAGACACAAGGATGTGTTAGGAGTTTTTAATTTGCACCTTATGGCTATAACGAGCCAACAACACACAACGCGTAACTAGCCCAAACTTAAGTTGCGAAACAAGTAAAATCAACGAAGATTACACCAAAGGATGAAACGCCACCACCACCCGGTATTCAACTAGATTAATAAGATTGAAACGCACTAGAATGTGTTAGGAATTTTTGATTGGATCCTTACGGCGATAGGGAGCCAACAACGCACTACGAGTAACTATCCCAAATTTTACTTGCGAAACAAGTAGAATCAAGAAAGATTAGACCAACGGATGAATCGCCATCACAACCTACTGTTCTACTAGATTAGTAAGATTTCAAGGCACTAGAATGTGTTAGTAGTTTTTGATTTGAACCTTACGGATATAAAAAGCCAACAACCCATAACAAGCAACTAGCCCAAACCTAACTTGCGAAACGAGTAGAATCAAGAAAGATTAGACCAATGGATGAAGCATCGTCACAACCTGGGGTTCTACTAGATTAGCAAGATTCAAAGACACAAGAATGCATTAGGAGTTTTTGATTTGCACCTTACGGATATAAGAAGCCAACAACGCAAAACGAGTAACTAGCCAAAACTTAACTTGTGAAACAAGTGGAATCAAGAAAGATTAGAGCAACGGTTGAAACAGGATCACAACCAAGTTTTCTTAAAGATTGATAAGATTCACAGATACTAGGACGTGTTAGGAGTTTTTGATTTGCATGTTACGTCTATAAGGAGCAAACAACCCACAACGAGTAACTTGCCCAAATTTAACTTGCGAAACAAGTAAAATCATGGAAGATTAGACCAATGGATGAATTATCGTCACAACTTGGGGTTCCACTAGATTAATAACTTTCAATTGCACTTAAATGTATTAGGAGTTTTTTATTGGCACCCTACGGATATAAGAAGCCAACAACACACAACGAGTAACTAGCCCAAACCTAACTTGCGAAACAAGTTGAATCAAGAAAGATTGCACCAATGGATGAAGCATCATCACAACCTTGTGTTCTACTAGATTAAAAGGATTCAAAAGCACTAGAATGTATTAGGAGTTTTTTATTTGCACCTTACGGACATAAGAAGCCAACAACACACAACGAGTAACTAGCCCAAACCTAACTTGCGAAACAAGTAGAATCAACAAAGATTAGACCAATGGATAAATCGCCAGAACAACCTAGTGTTCCACTAGATTAATAAGATTCAAAGGCACCAGAATTTGTTAGTAGTTTTTGATCTAAATCTTACTGCTAAAAGAAGCCGACAACGCACAACAAGCAACTAGCCCAAACCTAACTTGCGAAACAAATAGAATCAAGAAAGATTAGACAAATGCATGAATCATCGTCACAACCTGGGGTTCTACTACATTAATAAGATTCAAAGGCACAAGAATGTATTAGAAGTTTTTGATTTGTAGCTTACGGATATAAAAAGCCAACAACACAAAACGAGTAACTAGCCCAAACCTAACTTGCGAAACAAGTAGAATTAAGGAAGATTAGACCAATGGATGAATTATCGTCACAACCTTGTTTTCTAAAAGATTAATAAGATTCACAGACACAAGGATGTGTTAGGAGTTTTTAATTTGCACCTTATGGCTATAACGAGCCAACAACACACAACGCGTAACTAGCCCAAACTTAAGTTGCGAAACAAGTAAAATCAACGAAGATTACACCAAAGGATGAAACGCCACCACCACCTAGTATTCAACTAGATTAATAAGATTGAAACGCACTAGAATGTGTTAGGAATTTTTGATTGGCACCTTACGGCGATAGGGAGCCAACAACGCACAACGAGTAACTATCCCAAATTTTACTTGCGAAACAAGTAGAATCAAGAAAGATTAGACCAACGGATGAATCGCCATCACAACCTACTGTTCTACTAGATTAGTAAGATTTCAAGGCACTAGAATGTGTTAGTAGTTTTTGATTTGAACCTTACGGATATAAAAAGCCAACAACCCATAACAAGCAACTAGCCCAAACCTAACTTGCGAAACGAGTAGAATCAAGAAAGATTAGACCAATGGATGAAGCATCGTCACAACCTGGGGTTCTACTAGATTAGCAAGATTCAAAGACACAAGAATGTATTAGGAGTTTTTGATTTGCACCTTACGGATATAAGAAGCCAACAACGCAAAACGAGTAACTAGCCAAAACTTAACTTGCGAAACAAGTGGAATCAAGAAAGATTAGCGCAAAGGTTGAAACGGGATCACAACCATGTTTTCTTAAAGATTGATAAGATTCACAGATACTAGGACGTGTTAGGAGTTTTTGATTTGCATGTTACGGCTATAAGGAGCAAACAACCCACAACGAGTAACTCGGCCAAATTTAACTTGCGAAACAAGTAAAATCAAGGAAGATTAGACCAATGGATGAATTATCGTCACAACTTGGGGTTCCACAAGATTAATAACTTTCAAAAGCACTTAAATGTATTAGGAGTTTTTTATTGGCACCCTACGGATATAAGAAGCCAACAACACACAACGAGTAACTAGCCCAAACCTAACTGGCGAAACAAGTTGAATCAAGAAAGATTGCACCAATGGATGAAGCATCATCACAACCTTGTGTTCTACTAGATTAAAAGGATTCAAAAGCACTGGAATGTATTAGGAGTTTTTTATTTGCACCTTACGGACATAAGAAGCCAACAACACACAACGAGTAACTAGCCCAAACCTAACTTGCGAAACAAGTAGAATCAACAAAGATTAGACCAATGGATAAATCGCCAGAACAACCTTGTGTTCCACTAGATTAATAAGACTCAAAGGCACCAGAATTTGTTAGTAGTTTTTGATCTAAATCTTACGGCTAAAAGAAGCCGACAACGCCCAACAAGCAATTAGCCCAAACCTAACTTGCGAAACAAATAGAATCAACAAAGATTAGACAAATGCATGAATCATCGTCACAACCTGCGGTTCTACTAGATTAACAAGATTCAAAGACACAAGAATGTATTAGGAGTTTTTGATTTGCACCTTACGGATATAAGAAGCCAACAACGCAAAACGAGTAACTAGCCAAAACTTAACTTGTGAAACAAGTGGAATCAAGGAAGATTAGAGCAACGGTTGAATTATCGTCAAAACCTAGTTTTCTAAAAGATTAATAAGATTCACAGATAATCGGATGTGTTAGCAGTTTTTGATTTGCACCTTACGGCTATAAGAAGCCAACAAACCACAACAAGTAACTAGCCCAAATTTAACTTGCGAAACAAGAAAAATCAAGGAAGTTTAGACCAATTGATGAAAAATCGTCACAACGTAGGGTTCCAGTAGATTAATAAGGTTCAAAGGCACTAGAATGTATCAGGAGTTTTGATATGCACCTTCCGGACATAAGAAGCCAACGACACACAACGAGTAACTAGCCCAAACCTAACTTGCGAAACAAGTTGAATCAAGAAAGATTGCACCAATGGATGAAGCATCGTCACAACCTTGTGTTCTACAAGATTAATAGGATTCAAAGGCACTAGAATGTATTAGGAGTTCTTTATTTGCACCTTACGGACATAAGAAGCCAACAACACACAACGAGTAACTAGCCCAAACCGAACTTGCGAAACAAGTAGAATCAAGAAAGATTAGACCAATGGATAAATCGCCATAACAACCTAGTGTTCCACTAGATTAATAAGATTCTAAGGCACCAGAATGTGTTAGTAGTTTTTGATTTGCACCTTACGGATATAAGAGGCCAACAATGTACAACGAGTAACTAGCCCAAACTTAACTTGTGAAACAACTGAAATCAAGAAAGATTAGACCAATGGAAGAAGCATCGTCACAACCTACTGTTCTACTAGATTAGTAAGATTTCAAGGCACTAGAATGTGTTAGTAGTTTTTGATTTGAACCTTACGGATATAAAAAGCCAACAACACACAACGAGTAACTAGCCCAAACCTAACTTGCGAAACAAGTTGAATCAAGAAAGATTGCACCAATGGATGAAGCATCATCACAACCTTGTGTTCTACTAGATTAATAGGATTCAAAGGCACTAGAATCTATTAGGAGTTTTTTATTTGCACCTTACGGATATAAGAAGCCAACAACACACAACGAGTAACTAGCCCAAACCTAACTTGCGAAACAAGTAGAATCAAGAAAGATTAGACCAATGGATAAATCGCCAGAACAACCTTGTGTTCCACTAGATTAATAAGATTCAAAGGCACTAGAATTTGTTAGTAGTTTTTGATCTAAATCTTACGGCTAAAAGAAGCCGACAACGCACAACAAGCAACTAGCCCAAACCTAACTTGCGAAACAAATAGAATCAAGAAAGATTAGACAAATGCATGAATCATCGTCACAACCTGGGGTTCTACTACATTAATAAGATTCAAAGGCACAAGAATGTATTAGAAGTTTTTGATTTGTAGCTTACGGATATAAAAAGCCAACAACACAAAACGAGTAACTAGCCCAAACCTAACTTGCGAAACAAGTAGAATTAAGGAAGATTAGACCAATGGATGAATTATCGTCACAACCTTGTTTTCTAAAAGATTAATAAGATTCACAGACACAAGGATGTGTTAGGAGTTTTTAATTTGCACCTTATGGCTATAACGAGCCAACAACACACAACACGTAACTAGCCCAAACTTAAGTTGCGAAACAAGTAAAATCAACGAAGATTACACCAAAGGATGAAACGCCACCACCACCCAGTATTCAACTAGATTAATAAGATTGAAACGCACTAGAATGTGTTAGGAATTTTTGATTGGCACCTTACGGCGATAGGGAGCCAACAACGCACAACGAGTAACTATCCCAAATTTTACTTGCGAAACAAGTAGAATCAAGAAAGATTAGACCAACGGATGAATCGCCATCACAACCTACTGTTCTACTAGATTAGTAAGATTTCAAGGCACTAGAATGTGTTAGTAGTTTTTGATTTGAACCTTACGGATATAAAAAGCCAACAACCCGTAACAAACAACTAGCCCAAACCTAACTTGCGAAACGAGTAGAATCAAGAAAGATTAGACCAATGGATGAAGCATCGTCACAACCTGGGGTTCTACTAGATTAGCAAGATTCAAAGACACAAGAATGTATTAGGAGTTTTTGATTTGCACCTTACGGATATAAGAAGCCAACAACGCAAAACGAGTAACTAGCCAAAACTTAACTTGTGAAACAAGTGGAATCAAGGAAGATTAGAGCAACGGTTGAAACGGGATCACAACCATGTTTTCTTAAAGATTGATAAGATTCACAGATACTAGGACGTGTTAGGAGTTTTTGATTTGCATGTTACGGCTATAAGGAGCAAACAACCCACAACGAGTAACTTGGCCAAATTTAACTTGCGAAACAAGTAAAATCAAGGAAGATTAGACCAATGGATGAATTATCGTCACAACTTGGGGTTCCACTAGATTAATAACTTTCAAAAGCACTTAAATGTATTAGGAGTTTTTTATTTGCACCCTACGGATATAAGAAGCCAACAACACACAACGAGTAACTAGCCCAAACCTAACTTGCGAAACAAGTTGAATCAAGAAAGATTGCACCAATGGATGAAGCATCATCACAACCTTGTGTTCTACTAGATTAAAAGGATTCAAAGGCACTAGAATGTATTAGGAGTTTTTTATTTGCACCTTACGGACATAAGAAGCCAACAACACACAACGAGTAACTAGCCCAAACCTAACTTGCGAAACAAGTAGAATCAAGAAAGATTAGACCAATGGATAAATCGCCAGAACAACCTTGTGTTCCACTAGATTAATAAGATTCAAAGGCTCTAGAATTTGTTAGTAGTTTTTGATCTAAATCTTACGGCTAAAAGAAGCAACTAGCCCAAACCTAACTTGCGAAACAAATAGAATCAAGAATGATTAGACAAATGCATGAATCATCGTCACAACCTGGGGTTCTACTACATTAATAAGATTCAAAGGGACAAGAATGTATTAGAAGTTTTTGATTGTAGCTTACGGATATAAGAAGCCAACAACACAAAACGATTAACTAACCCATACCTAACTTGCGAAACAAGTAGAATTAAGGAAGATTAGACCAATGGATGAATTATCATCACAAACTTGTTTTCTAAAAGATTAATAAGATTCACAAACACAAGGATGTGTTAGGAGTCTTTGATTTGCACCACATGGCTATAACGAGCCAACAACACACAACGCGTAACTAGCCCAAACTTAACTTGCGAAACAGGTAAAATCAAAGAAGATAAGACCAAAGGATGAAACGCCACCACAACCCAGTATTCAACTAGATTAATAAGATTGAAACGCACTCGAATGTGTTAGGAATTTTTGATTGGCACCTTACGGCTATAGGGAGCCAACAACGCACAACGAGTAACTATCCCAAATTTTACTTGCGAAACAAGTCGAATCTAGAAAGATTAGACCAATGGATGAATCGCCATCACAATCTAGTGTTCTACGATTAGTAAGATTTCAAGGCACTAGAATGTATTAGTAGTTTTTGATTTGAACCTTACGGATATAAAAAGCCAACAACACATAACAAGCAACTAACCCAAACGTATCTTTCGAAACGAGTAGAATCAAGAAACATTAGACCAATTGATGAAGCATCGTCACAACCTGGGGTTCTACTACATTAACAAGATTCAAGGGCACAAGAATGTATGAGAAGTTTTTGATTTGCACCTTACGGCTATAAGAAGCCAACAACAGAAAACGAGTAACTAGCCCAAACCTAACTTGCGAAACAAGTAGAATTAAGGAAGATTACAGCAACGGTTGAAACGGGATCACAACCATGTTTTCTAAAAGATTGATAAGATTCGCAGATACTAGAACGTGCTAAAAGTTTTTGATTTGCACATTACTGCTATAAGGAGCCAACAACCCAGAACGAGTAACTAGCCCAAATTTAACTTGCAAAACAAGTAAAATCAAGAAAGATTAGACCAATGGATGAATTATCGTCACAACCTGGGGTTCCACTAGATTAATAACTTTCAAAAGCACTAGAATGTATTAGGAGTTTTTTATTTGCACCTTACGGACATAAGAAGCCAATAACACACAACGAGTAACTAGCCCAAACCTAACTTGCGAAACAAGTTGAATCAAGAAAGATTGCACCAATGGATGAAGCATCATCACAACCTTGTGTTCTACTAGATTAAAAGGATTCAAAAGCACTAGAATGTATTAGGAGTTTTTTATTTGCACCTTACGGACATAAGAAGCCAACAACACACAACGAGTAACTAGCCCAAACCTAACTTGCGAAACAAGTAGAATCAACAAAGATTAGACCAATGGATAAATCGCCAGAACAACCTTGTGTTCCACTAGATTAATAAGACTCAAAGGCACTAGAATTTGTTAGTAGTTTTTGATCTAAATCTTACGGCTAAAAGAAGCCAACAACGCACAACAAGCAACTAGCCCAAACCTAACTTGCGAAACAAATAGAATCAAGAAAGATTAGACAAATGCATGAATCATCGTCACAACCTGGGGTTCTACTACATTAATAAGATTCAAAGGCACAAGAATGTATTAGAAGTTTTTGATTTGTAGCTTACGGATATAAAAAGCCAACAACACAAAACGAGTAACTAGCCCAAACCTAACTTGCGAAACAAGTAGAATTAAGGAAGATTAGACCAATGGATGAATTATCGTCACAACCTTGTTTTCTAAAAGATTAATAAGATTCACAGACACAAGGATGTGTTAGGAGTTTTTAATTTGCACCTTATGGCTATAACGAGCCAACAACACACAACGCGTAACTAGCCCAAACTTAAGTTGCGAAACAAGTAGAATCAAGAAAGACTACACCAATGGATGAAACGCCACCACCACCCAGTATTCAACTAGATTAATAAGATTGAAACGCACTAGAATGTGTTAGGAATTTTTGATTGGCACCTTACGGCTATAGGGAGCCAACAACGCACAACGAGTAACTATCCCAAATTTTACTTGCGAAACAAGTAGAATCAAGAAAGATTAGACCAATGGATGAATCGCCATCACAACCTAGTGTTCTACTAGATTAGTAAGATTTCAAGGCACTAGAATGTGTTAGTAGTTTTTGATTTGAACCTTACGGATATAAAAAGCCAACAACCCATAACAAGCAACTAGCCCAAACCTAACTTGCGAAACGAGTAGAATCAAGAAAGATTAGACCAATGGATGAAGCATCGTCACAACCTGGGGTTCTACTAGATTAGCAAGATTCAAAGACACAAGAATGTATTAGGAGTTTTTGATTTGCACCTTACGGATATAAGAAGCCAACAACGCAAAACGAGTAACTAGCCAAAACTTAACTTGTGAAACAAGTGGAATCAAGGAAGATTAGAGCAAAGGTTGAAACGGGATCACAACCATGTTTTCTTAAAGATTGATAAGATTCACAGATACTAGGACGTGTTAGGAGTTTTTGATTTGCATGTTACGTCTATAAGGAGCAAACAACCCACAACGAGTAACTTGCCCAAATTTAACTTGCGAAACAAGTAAAATCATGGAAGATTAGACCAATGGATGAATTATCGTCACAACTTGGGGTTCCACTAGATTAATAACTTTCAATTGCACTTAAATGTATTAGGAGTTTTTTATTGGCACCCTACGGATATAAGAAGCCAACAACACACAACGAGTAACTAGCCCAAACCTAACTTGCGAAACAAGTTGAATCAAGAAAGATTGCACCAATGGATGAAGCATCATCACAACCTTGTGTTCTACTAGATTAAAAGGATTCAAAAGCACTAGAATGTATTAGGAGTTTTTTATTTGCACCTTACGGACATAAGAAGCCAACAACACACAACGAGTAACTAGCCCAAACCTAACTTGCGAAACAAGTAGAATCAACAAAGATTAGACCAATGGATAAATCGCCAGAACAACCTTGTGTTCCACTAGATTAATAAGACTCAAAGGCACTAGAATTTGTTAGTAGTTTTTGATCTAAATCTTACGGCTAAAAGAAGCCGACAACGCACAACAAGCAATTAGCCCAAACCTAACTTGCGAAACAAATAGAATCAACGAAGATTAGACAAATGCATGAATCATCGTCACAACCTGGGGTTCTACTACATTAATAAGATTCAAAGGCACAAGAATGTATTAGAAGTTTTTGATTTGTAGCTTACGGATATAAAAAGCCAACAACACAAAACGAGTAACTAGCCCAAACCTAACTTGCGAAACAAGTAGAATTAAGGAAGATTAGACCAATGGATGAATTATCGTCACAACCTTGATTTCTAAAAGATTAATAAGATTCACAGACACAAGGATGTGTTAGGAGTTTTTAATTTGCACCTTATGGCTATAACGAGCCAACAACACACAACGCGTAACTAGCCCAAACTTAAGTTGCGAAACAAGTAAAATCAACGAAGATTACACCAAAGGATGAAACGCCACCACCACCCAGTATTCAACTAGATTAATAAGATTGAAACGCACTAGAATGTGTTAGGAATTTTTGATTGGATCCTTACGGCGATAGGGAGCCAACAACGCACTACGAGTAACTATCCCAAATTTTACTTGCGAAACAAGTAGAATCAAGAAAGATTAGACCAACGGATGAATCGCCATCACAACCTACTGTTCTACTAGATTAGTAAGATTTCAAGGCACTAGAATGTGTTAGTAGTTTTTGATTTGAACCTTACGGATATAAAAAGCCAACAACCCATAACAAGCAACTAGCCCAAACCTAACTTGCGAAACGAGTAGAATCAAGAAAGATTAGACCAATGGATGAAGCATCGTCACAACCTGGGGTTCTACTAGATTAGCAAGATTCAAAGACACAAGAATGTATTAGGAGTTTTTGATTTGCACCTTACGGATATAAGAAGCCAACAACGCAAAACGAGTAACTAGCCAAAACTTAACTTGTGAAACAAGTGGAATCAAGGAAGATTAGAGCAACGGTTGAAACGGGATCACAACCATGTTTTCTTAAAGATTGATAAGATTCACAGATACTAGGACGTGTTAGGAGTTTTTGATTTGCATGTTACGACTATAAGGAGCAAACAACCCACAACGAGTAACTTGCCCAAATTTAACTTGCGAAACAAGTAAAATCAAGGAAGATTAGACCAATGGATGAATTATCGTCACAACTTGGGGTTCCACTAGATTAATAACTTTCAATTGCACTTAAATGTATTAGGAGTTTTTTATTGGCACCCTACGGATATAAGAAGCCAACAACACACAACGAGTAACTAGCCCAAACCTAACTTGCGAAACAAGTTGAATCAAGAAAGATTGCACCAATGGATGAAGCATCATCACAACCTTGTGTTCTACTAGATTAAAAGGATTCAAAAGCACTAGAATGTATTAGGAGTTTTTTATTTGCACCTTACGGACATAAGAAGCCAACAACACACAACGAGTAACTAGCCCAAACCTAACTTGCGAAACAAGTAGAATCAAGAAAGATTAGACCAATGGATAAATCGCCAGAACAACCTTGTGTTCCACTAGATTAATAAGATTCAAAGGCACTAGAATTTGTTAGTAGTTTTTTTATCTAAATCTTACGGCTAAAAGAAGCCGACAACGCACCACAAGCAACTAGCCCAAACCTAACTTGCGAAACAAATAGAATCAAGAAAGATTAGACAAATGCATGAATCATCGTCACAACCTGGGGTTCTACTACATTAATAAGATTCAAAGGCACAAGAATGTATTAGAAGTTTTTGATTTGTAGCTTACGGATATAAAAAGCCAACAACACAAAACGAGTAACTAGCCCAAACCTAACTTGCGAAACAAGTAGAATTAAGGAAGATTAGACCAATGGATGAATTATCGTCACAACCTTGTTTTCTAAAAGATTAATAAGATTCACAGACACAAGGATGTGTTAGGAGTTTTTAATTTGCACCTTATGGCTATAACGAGCCAACAACACACAACGCGTAACTAGCCCAAACTTAAGTTGCGAAACAAGTAAAATCAACGAAGATTACACCAAAGGATGAAACGCCACCACCACCCAGTATTCAACTAGATTAATAAGATTGAAACGCACTAGAATGTGTTAGGAATTTTTTATTGGCACCATACGGCTATAGGGAGCCAAGACCAAACAACGAGTAACTATCCCAAATTTTACTTGCGAAACAAGTAGAATCAAGAAAGATTAGACCAACGGATGAATCGCCATCACAACCTACTGTTCTACTAGATTAGTAAGATTTCAAGGCACTAGAATGTGTTAGTAGTTTTTGATTTGAACCTTACGGATATAAAAAGCCAACAACCCATAACAAGCAACTAGCCCAAACCTAACTTGCGAAACGAGTAGAATCAAGAAAGATTAGACCAATGGATGAAGCATCGTCACAACCTGGGGTTCTACTAGATTAGCAAGATTCAAAGACACAAGAATGTATTAGGAGTTTTTGATTTGCACCTTACGGATATAAGAAGCCAACAACGCAAAACGAGTAACTAGCCAAAACTTAACTTGCGAAACAAGTGGAATCAAGGAAGATTAGAGCAAAGGTTGAAACGGGATCACAACCATGTTTTCTTAAAGATTGATAAGATTCACAGATACTAGGACGTGTTAGGAGTTTTTGATTTGCATGTTACGGCTATAAGGAGCAAACAACCCACAACGAGTAACTTGCCCAAATTTAACTTGCGAAACAAGTAAAATCATGGAAGATTAGACCAATGGATGAATTATCGTCACAACTTGGGGTTCCACTAGATTAATAACTTTCAATTGCACTTAAATGTATTAGGAGTTTTTTATTGGCACCCTACGGATATAAGAAGCCAACAACACACAACGAGTAACTAGCCCAAACCTAACTTGCGAAACAAGTTGAATCAAGAAAGATTGCACCAATGGATGAAGCATCATCACAACCTTGTGTTCTACTAGATTAATAGGATTCAAAGGCACTAGAATGTATTAGGAGTTTTTTATTTGCACCTTACGGACATAAGAAGCCAACAACACACAACGAGTAACTAGCCCAAACCTAACTTGCGAAACAAGTAGAATCAAGAAAGATTAGACCAATGGATGAATTATCGTCACAACCTTGCGTTTTACTAGATTAATAAGATTCAAAGGCACAAGAATTTATTAGTAGTTTTTGATCTAAATCTTACGGATTTAAGAAGCCGACAACGCACAACAAACAACTAGCCCAAACCTAACTTCCGAAACAAATGGAATCAAGAAAGATTAGACAAATGGATGAATCATAGTCACAACCTGGGGTTCTACTACATTAACAAGATTCAAAGGGACAAGAATGTATTAGAAGTTTTTGATTTGCAGCTTACGGATATAAGAAGCCAACAACACACAACGAGTAACTAGCACAAACCTAACTTCGGAAACAAATAGAAACAAGAAAGATTAGACGAATGGATGAATTATCGTCACAACCTTGTTTTTCTAAAAGATTAATAAGATTCACAGACACAAGGATGTGTTAGGAGTTTTTAATTTGCACCTTATGGCTATAACGAGCCAACAACACACAACGCGTAATTAGCCCAAACCTAACTTGCGAAATAAGTTGAATCAAGAAAGATTGCACCAATGGATGAAACGCCACCACAACCCAGTATTCAACAAGATTAATAATATTCAAAGGCACAAGAATGTATTAGAAGTTTTTGATTTGCACCTTACGGATATAAGAAGCCAACAACGCACAACGAGTAACTATCCCAAATTTAACTTGCGAAACAAGTAGAATCAGGAAAGATTATACCAACGGATGAATCGCTATCACAACCTAGTGTTCTACTAGATTAATAAGATTCTAAGGCATCAGAATCTGTTAGTAGTTTTTGATTTGAACCTTACGGATATAAAAAGCCAACAACAAACAACAAGCAACTAGGCCAAACTTAACTTGCGAAACAAGGAGAATCAGGAAATATTTGACCAATGGATGAAACATCGTCACAACTTGGAGTTCTACCCGATTATTAAGATTCAAAGGCACAAGAATGTATTAGGAGTTTTTGATTTGCACCTTACGTATATAAGAAGCCAACAACACACAACGAGTAATTAGCCCAAACTTAACTTGTGAAACAAGTGGAATAAAGAAAGATTAGTGCAGTGGTTGAAAAGACATCAAACCCTAGTTTTCTAAACGATTAATAACATTCATAGATAATCGGATGTGTTAGCAGTTTTTTGATTTGCATCTTACGGCTATAAGAAGCCAACAAACCACAACGAGTAACTAGCCCAAATTTAACTTGCGAAACAAGCAGAATCAAGAAAGATTAGACCAATGGATGAATCATCGTCACAACCTGGGGTTCCACTAGATTAATAACATTCAAAGGCACTAGAATGTATTAGAAGTTTTTGATTTGCAACTTACGGATATAAGAAGCCTACAACACACAACGAGTAACTAGCCCAAACCTAACTTGCGAAACAACTTCAATCAAGAAAGATTGCACCAATGGATGAAGCATCGTCACAACCTTGTGTTCTACTAGATTAATAGGAGTCAAAGGCACTAGAATGTATTAGGAGTTTTTTATTTGCACCTTACGGACATAAGAATCCAACAACACACAACGAGTAACTAGCCCAAACCTAACTTGCGAAACAAGTAGAATCAAGAAAGATTAGACCAATGGATAAATCGCCAGAACAAACTTGTGTTCCACTAGATTAATAAGATTCAAATGCACCAGAATTTGTTAGTAGTTTTTTATTTGCCCCTTACGGATATAAGAAGCCAACAACGCAAAACGAGTAACTAGCCAAAACTTAACTTGTGAAACAAGCAAAATCAAGGAAGATTAGACCAATGGATGAATCATTGTCACAACCTGGGTTCCACTAGATTAAAAACTTTCAAAAGCACTATAATGTATTAGGAGTTTTTGATCTGCACCTTCAAAATATAAGAAGCGAACAACACACAACGCGTAACTAGCCCAAACCTAACTTGCGAAAGAAGTAGAATCAAGAAAGATTACACCAATGGATGAATTATCGTCACAACCTTGCGTTCTACTAGATTAATAGGATTCAAAGGCACTAGAATCTATTAGGAGTTTTTTATTTGCACCTTACGGATATAAGAAGCCAACAACACACAACGAGTAACTAGCCCAAACCTAACTTGCGAAACAAGTTGAATCAAGAAAGATTGCACCAATGGATGAAGCATCGTCACAACCTTGTGTTCTACTAGATTAATAGGATTCAAAGGCACTAGAAAGTATTAGAAGTTTTTGATTTGCATCTTACGGATATAAGAAGCCAACAACACACAACGAGTAACTAGCCCAAACCTAACTTGCGAAACGAGTAGAATCAAGAAAGACTAGACCAATGGATGAAACGCCATCACAACACAGTGACCTACTAGATTAATAAGATTCAAATCCACTAGAATGTGTTAGTAGTTTTTGATTTGCACCTTACGGATATAAGAGGGCGACAATGTACAACGAGCAACTAGCCCAAAATTAACTTGTGAAACAAGTGAAATCAAGGAAGATTAGAGCAATGGTTGAAAGGACATCACAACCTTGTTTTCTAAAAGATTAATAGGATTCAAAGGCACTAGAATGTATTAGGAGTTTTTTATTTGCACATTACGGATATAAGGAGCCAACAACACAAAACGAGTAACTAGCCCAAACCCAACTTGCGAAACAAGTAGAATCAAGAAAGATTAGACCAATGAATGAATCGCCATTACAACCTAGTGTTCCACTAGATTAATAAGATTCAAAGCCGCATGAATGTATTAGGAGTTTTTGATTTGCACCTTACGGATATAAGAAGCCAACATCACACAACGAGTAACTAGCCCAAAACTAACATGCGAAACGAGTAGAATCAAGAAAGATTAGACCAATGGATGAATCATCGTCACAACCTGGGGTTCTACTAGATTAGCAAGATTCAAAGACACAAGAGAGAATTAGAAGTTTAGTGATTTGCACCATACGGATATAAGAAGCCAGCAACACAAAACGAGTAACTAGCCCAAACCTAAGTAGCGAAACAAGTAGAAACAAGAGAGATAATACGAATGGATAAATCGCCTTCACAACTTAGTGTTCTACTAGATTAATAAGATTCAAAGGCACTAGAATGTATTTGGAGTTCTTCATTAGCGCCATACGGATATAAGAGGCCAACAATGAACAACGAGTAACTAGCCCAAACCTAACTTGCGAAACAACTGAAATCATGAAAGATTAGAGCAATGGATGAAAGGACATCACAACCTTGTTTTCTACTAGATTAATAAGATTCAAAGACACTAGAATGTGTTAGGAGTTTTTGATGTGCACCTTATAGCTATAAGAAGCCAACAACACACAACGAGTAACTAGCCCAAACCTAACTTGCGAAACAAGTTATATCAAGGAAGATTAGACCAATGGATGAATCGCCATCACAACCTAGTGTTCCACTAGATTAATAAAATTCACAGACACTAGAATGTGTTAGGAGTTTTTTGATTGGCACCTTTTGGCTATATGGAGCCAACAACGCACAACAAGTAACTAGCCCAAACCTAACTTGCGAAACAAGTAGAAGCAAGAAAGATTAGACCAATGGATGAAGAATCGTCACAACCTTGCGTTCTACTAGATTAATAAAATTCAAAGGCACAAGAATGTATTAGAAGTTTTTTGATTTGCACCTTACGGATATAAGAAGCCAACAACACACAACGAGTAACTAGCCCAAACCTAACTTGCGAAAGAAGTAGAATTCAGAAAGATTAGACCAATTGACGAATCGCCATCACAACCTAATATTCCACTAGATTAATAAGATTTAAAGGCACCAGAATGTGTTAGGAGTTTTTTATTTGCACCTTATGGATATAAGAGGCCAACAATGAACAACGAGTAACTAGCCCAAACTTAACTTGTGAAACAACTGAAATCAAGAAAGATTAGAGCAATGGTTGAAAGGACATCACAACCTAGTGTTCCACTAGATTAATAAGATACAAAAGCACTTGAATGTATTAGGAGTTTTCGATTTGCACCTTATGGCTATAAGGAGCCAACAACTAAAAACGCGTAACCAGCCCAAACCTAACTTGGGAAACAAGTAGAATCAAGAAAGATTAGACCAATGAATGAATCGCCATCACAACCTAGTGTTCTACTAGATTAATAAGATTCAAAGGCACTAGAATGTATTAGGAGTTTTTGATTTGCACCTTATGGATATAAGAAGCCAACAACACACAACGAGTAACTAGCCCAAACCTAACTTGCGAAACAAGTAGAATCGAGAAAGATTAGACCAATGGATAAATTATCGTCACAACCTTGTGTTCTACTAGATTAATAGGATTCAAAGGCACTAGAATGTATTAGGAGTTTTTGATTTGCATCTTACGGACATAAGAAGCCAACAACACACAACGAGTAACTAGCCCAAACCTAACTTGCGAAACAAGTAGAATCAAGAAAGATTAGACCAGTGGATAAATCGCCATAACAACCTACTATTCCACTAGATTAATAAGATTCAAAGGCACCAGAATCTGTTAGTAGTTTTTGATTTGCCCCTTACGGATATAAGAAGCCAACAATGAACAACGAGTAACTAACCCAAACTTAACTTCTGAAACAAGTGAAATCAAGGAAGATTAGAGCAATGGTTGAAAGGACATCACAACCTTGTTTTCTACTAGATTAATAAGATTCAAAAGCACTAGAATGTATTTGGAGTGTATGATTTGCACATCATGGCTATAAGAAGCCAACAACACGCAACGACTAACTAGCCCAAACCTAACTTGCGAAACAAGTAGAATCAAGCAAGAATAGACCAATGGATAAATCGCCATAACAACCTAGTGTTCCACTAGATTAATAAGATTCAAAGGCACTAGAATTTGTTAGTAGTTTTTGATCTAAACCTTACGGCTATAAGAAGCCGACAACGCACAACAAGCAACTAGCCCAAACCTAACTTGCGAAACAAATAGAATCAAGAAAGATTAGACAAATGGATGAATCATCGTCACAACCTGGGGTTCTACTACATTAATAAGATTCAAAGGCACAAGAATGTATTAGAAGTTTTTGATTTGCACCTTACGGATATAAGAAGCCAACAACAGAAAACGAGTAACTAGCCCAAACATAACTTGTGAAACAAGTAGAATTAAGAAAGATTAGACCAATTGATGAATCGCCATCACAACCTAGTATTCCACTAGATTAATAAGATTCAAAGGCACTAGAATGTGTTGGTAGTTTTTGATTTGCCCATTACGGATATAAGAGGCCAACAATGAACAACGAGTAACTAGCCCAAACTTAACTTGTGAAACAAGTGAAATCAAGAAAGATTAGAACAATGGTTGAAAGGACATCACAACCTTGTTTCCCAAAAGATTAATAAGATTCACAGACACTAATATGTGTTAGGAGTTTTTGGTCTGCACCTTATGGCTATAAGGAGCCAACAACACACAACGAGTAACTAGCCCAAACTTAACTTGCGAAACAAGTTATATCAAGGAAGATTAGACCAATGGATGAATCGCCATCACAACCTAGTGTTCTACTAGATTAATAAGATTCAAAGGCACTAGAATGTGTTAGGAGTTTTTGGTCTGCACCTTATGGTTATACGGATCCAACAACACACAACGCGTAACTAGCCCAAACCTAACTTGCGAAACAAGTAGAATCAAGAAAGATTAGACCAATGGATGAATCATCGTCACAACTTGGGGTTCTACTACATTAATAAAATTCAAAGGCACAAGAATGTATTAGAAGTTTTTGATTTGCACCTTACGGATATAAGAAGCCAACAACACACAACGAGTAACTAGCCCAAACCTAACTTGCGAAACAAGTAGAATTAAGAAAGATTAGACCCATTGATGAATCGCCATCACAACCTAGTATTCCACGAGATTAATAAGATTCAAAGGCACTAGAATGTGTTAGTAGTTTTTGATTTGCCCCTAACGGATATAAGAGGCCAACAACACACAACGAGTAACTAACCCAAACTGAACTTGTGAAACAAGTGAAATCAAGAAAGATTAGAGAAATGGTTGAAAGGACATCACAACCTTGTTTTCTAAAAGATTCATAAGATTCACAGACACTACCATGTGTAAGGACTTTTTGATTTGCACCTTACGTCCGTAAGGAGCCAACTACACACAACGAGTAACTAGCCCAAACTTAACTTGCGAAACAAGCATAATCAAGAAAGATTAGACCAATAGATAAATCACTATAACAACATAGTGTTCCACTAGATTAATAAAATTCAAAGGCACTAGAATTTGTTAGTAGTTTTTGATCTAAACCTTACGGCTATAAGAAGCCAACAACACAAAACGAGTAACTAGCCCAAACCTAACTTGCGAAACAAGTAGAATTAAGGAAGATTAGACCAATGGATGAATTATCGTCACCACTTGGTGTTCTTCTACATTAATAAGATTCTAAGGCACAAGAATGTATTAGAAGTTTTTGATTTGCACCTTACGGATATAAGAAGCCAACAACACACAACGAGTAACTAGCCCAAACCTAACTTGCGAAACAAGTAGAATTAAGAAAGATTAGACCAATTGATGAATCGCCATCACAACCTAGTATTCCACTAGATTAATAAGATTCAAAGGCACCAGAATGTGTTAGGAGTTTTTGATGTGCACCTTACGGATATAAGAGGCCAACAATGAACAACGAGTAACTAGCCCAAACTTAACTTGTGAAACAACTGAAATCAAGAAAGATTAGAGCAATGGTTGAAAGGACATCACAACCTTGTTTTCTAAAAGATTAATAAGATTCACAGACACTAATATGTGTTAGGAGTTGGATTTGCACATCACGGCTATAAGGAGCCAACAACACACAACGCGTAACTAGCCCAAACCTAACTTGCGAAACAAGTAGAATCAAGAAAGATTAGACCAATGGATAAATCGCCACCACAACCTAGTGTTCCACTAGATTAATAAGATTCAAAGGCACTAGAATTTGTTAGTAGTTTTTGATTTAAACCTTACGGCTATAAGAAGCCAACACATAACAAGTAACTAGCCCAAACCCATCTTGCGAAACGAGTAGAATCAAGAAAGATTAGACCAATGGATGAAGCATCGTCACAACCTGGGGTTCTACTACATTAATAAGATTCAAAGGCACAAGAATGTATTAGAAGTTTTTGATTTGCACCTTACGGATATAAGAAGCCAACAACAGAAAACGAGTAACTAGCCCAAACCTAACTTGCGAAACAAGTAGAATTAAGAAAGATTAGACCAATTGACGAATGGCCATCACAACCTAGTATTCCACTAGATTAATAAGATTCAAAAGCACTAGAATGTGTTAGTAAGTTTTGATTTGCCCCTCACGGATATAAGAGGCCAACAATGAACAACGACTAACTAGCCCAAACTTAACTTGTGAAACAAGTGAAATCAAGAAAGATTAGAGCAATGGTTGAAAGGACATCACAACCTTGTTTTCGAAAAGATTAATAAGATTCACAGACACTGATATGTGTTAGGAGTTTTTGGTCTGCACCTTTTGGCTATAGGGAGCCAACAACACACAACGCGTAACTAGCTCAAACTTAACTTGCGAAACAAGTAAAATCAAAGAAGATTAGACCAATGGATAAATCGCCATAACAACCTAGTGTTCCACTAGATTAATAAGATTCAAAGGCACTAGAATTTGTTAGTAGTTTGTGACCTAAACCCTGCGCCAATAAGAAGCCCACAACCCACAACAACCATCTAGCCCAATCCTAACTTCCGAATCAAATAGAATCAATGAAGATTACACCACTGGATGAATCAGCGTCACAACCTGGAGATCTACTACATTAATAAGATTCAAAGGCACTAGAATGTATTAGGAGCTTTTTATTTGCACCTTACGGATATAAGAAGCCAACAACACACAACGAGTAACTATCCCAAACCTAACTTGCGAAACAAGTAGAACTAAGAAAGATTAGACCAATTGATGAATCGCCATCACAACCTAGTATTCCACTAGATTAATAAGATTCAAAGGCACTAGAATGTGTTAGTAGTTTTTGATTTGCCCCTTACGGATATAAGAGGCCAACAAAGAACAACGAGTAACTAACCCGAACTGAACTTGTGAAACAAGTGAAATCAAGAAAGATTAGAGCAATGGTGGAAAGCACATCACAACCTTGTTTTCTAAAAGATTAATAAGATTCACAGACACTAATATGTGTTAGGAGTTTTTATTTGCACCTTATGGCTATAAGGAGCCAACAACACACAGCAGCGTAACTAGCCCAAACCTAACTTGCGAAACAAGTAGAATCAAGAAAGATTAGACCAATGGATAAATCGCCAGAACAACCTAGTGTTCCACTAGATTAATAAGATTCAAAGGCACTAGAATTTGTTAGTAGTTTTTGATCTAAACCTTACGGCTATAAGAAGCCGACAACGCACAACAAGCAACTAGCCCAAACCTAACTTGCGAAACAAATAGAATCAAGAAAGATTAGACCAATGGATGAATCATCGTCACAACTTGGGGTTCTACTACATTAATAAGATTCAAAGGCACAAGAATGTATTAGAAGTTTTTGATTTGCACCTTACGGATATAAGAAGCCAACAACACACAACGAGTAACTAGCCCAAACCTAACTTGCGAAACAAGTAGAATTAAGAAAGATTAGACCAATTGATGAATCGCCATCACAACCTAGTATTCCACTAGATTAATAAGATTCAAAGGCACTAGAATGTGTTAGTAGTTTTTGATTTGCCCCTTACGGATATAAGAGGCCAACAATGAACAACGAGTAACTAGCCCAAACTTAACTTGTGAAACAACTGAAATCAAGAAAGATTAGAGCAATGGTTGAAAGGACATCACAACCTTGTTTTCTAAAAGATTAATAAGATTCACAGACACTAATATGTGTTAGGAGTTTTTGGTCTGCACCTTATGGCTATAAGGAGCCAACAACACACAACGCGTAACTAGCCCAAACCTAACTTGCGAAACAAGTAGAATCAAGAAAGATTAGACCAATGGATAAATCGCCATAACAACCTAGTGTTCCACTAGATTAATAAGATTCAAAGGCACTAGAATTTGTTAGTAGTTTTTGATCTAAACCTTACGGCTATAAGAAGCCGACAACGCACAACAAGCAACTAGCCCAAACCTAACTTCCGAAACAAATATAATCAAGAAAGATTAGACCAATGGATGAATCATCGTCACAACATGGGGTTCTACTACATTAATAAGATTCAAAGGCACAAGAATGTATTAGAAGTTTTTGATTTGCACCTTACGGATATAAGAAGCCAACAACACACAACGAGTAACTAGCCCAAACCTAACTTGCGAAACAAGTAGAATTAAGAAAGATTAGACCAATTGATGAATCGCCATCACAACCTAGTATTCCACTAGATTAATAAGATTCAAAGGCACCAGAATGTGTTAGTAGTTTTTGATTTGCCCTAACGGATATAAGAGGCCAACAATGAACAACGAGTAACTAGCCCAAACTTAACTTGTGAAACAACTGAAATCAAGAAAGATTAGAGCAATGGTTGAAAGGACATCACAACCTTGTTTTCTAAAAGATTAATAAGATTCACAGACACTAATATGTGTTAGGAGTTTTTGGTCTGCACCTTATGGCTATAAGGAGCCAACAACACACAACGCGTAACTAGCCCAAACCTAACTTGCGAAACAAGTAGAATCAAGAAAGATTAGACCAATCGATAAATCGCCATAACAACCTAGTGTTCCACTAGATTAATAAGATTCAAAGGCACTAGAATTTGTTAGTAGTTTTTGATCTAAATCTTACGGATTTAAGAAGCCAACAACACACAACTAGCCCAAACCTAACTTCCGAAACAAATAGAATCAAGAAAGATTAAACCAATGGATGAATCATCGTCACAACATGGAGTTCTACCACATTAATAAGATTCAAAAGCGCAAGAATGTATTACAAGTTTTTGATTTGCACCTTACGGATATAAGAAGCCTACAACACACAACGAGTAACTAGCCCAAACCTAACTTGCGAAACAAGTAGAATTAAGAAAGATTAGACCAATTGATGAATCGCCATCACAACATAGTATTCCACTAGATTAATAAGATTCAAAGGCACCAGAATGTGTTAGTAGTTTTTGATTTGCCCCTAACGGATATAAGAGGCCAACAATGAACAACGAGTAACTAGCCCAAACTTAACTTGTGAAACAACTGAAATCAAGAAAGATTAGAGCAAAGGTTGAAAGGACATCACAACCTTGTTTTCTAAAAGATTAAAAAGATTCACAGACACTAATATGTGTTAGGAGTTTTTGGTTTGCACCTTATGGCTATAAGGAGCCAACAACACAAAACGCGTAACTAGCCCAAACCTAACTTGCGAAACAAGTAGAATCAAGAAAGATTAGACCAATCGATAAATCGCCATAACAACCTAGTGTTCCACTAGATTAATAAGATTCAAAGGCACTAGAATTTGTTAGTAGTTTTTGATCTAAACCTTACGGCTATAAGAAGCCGACAACGCACAACAAGCAACTAGCCCAAACCTAACTTCCGAAACAAATAGAATCAAGAAAGATTAGACCAATGGATGAATCATCGTCACAACTTGGGGTTCTACTACATTAATAAGATTCAAAGGCACAAGAATGTATTAGAAGTTTTTGATTTGCACCTTACGGATATAAGAAGCCAACAACACACAACGAGTAACTAGCCCAAACCTAACTTGCGAAACAAGTAGAATTAAGAAAGATTAGACCAATTGATGAATCGCCATCACAACCTAGTATTCCACTAGATTAATAAGATTCAAAGGCACCAGAATGTGTTAGTAGTTTTTTATTTGCCCCTTACGGATATAAGAGGCCAACAATGAACAACGAGTAACTAGCCCAAACTTAACTTGTGAAACAACTGAAATCAAGAAAGATTAGAGCAATGGTTGAAAGGACATCACAACCTTGTTTCCTAAATGATTAATAAGATTCACAGACACTAATATGTGTTAGGAGTTTTTGGTCTGCACCTTATGGCTATAAGGAGCCAACAACACACAACGCGTAACTAGCCCAAACCTAACTTGCGAAACAAGTAGAATCAAGAAAGATTAGACCAATCGATAAATCGCCATAACAACCTAGTGTTCCACTAGATTAATAAGATTCAAAGGCACTAGAATTTGTTAGTAGTTTTTGATCTAAACCTTACGGCTATAAGAAGCCGACAACGCACAACAAACAACTAGCCCAAACCTAACTTCCGAAACAAATAGAATCATGAAAGATTAGACCAATGGATGAATCATCGTCAGAACATGGAGTTCTACCACATTAATAAGATTTAAAGGCGCAAGAATGTATTACAAGTTTTTGATTTGCACCTTACAGATATAAGAAGCCAACAACACACAACGAGTAACTAGCCCAAACCTAACTTGCGAAACAAGTAGAATTAAGAAAGATTAGACCAATTGATGAATCGCCATCACAACCTAGTATTCCACTAGATTAATAAGATTCAAAGGCACCAGAATGTGTTAGTAGTTTTTGATTTGCCCCTAACGGATATAAGAGGCCAACAATGAACAACGAGTAACTAGCCCAAACTTAACTTGTGAAACAACTGAAATCAAGAAAGATTAGAGCAATGGTTGAAAGGACATCACAACCTTGTTTTCTAAAAGATTAATAAGATTCACAGACACTAATATGTGTTAGGAGTTTTTGATTTGCACCTTACGGATATAAGAAGCCAACAACACACAACGAGTAACTAGCCCAAACCTAACTTGCGAAACAAGTAGAATCAAGAAAGATTAGACCAATGGATAAATCGCCATAACAACCTAGTGTTCCACTAGATTAATAAGATTCAATGGCACTAGAATTTTTTAGTAGTTTTTGAGCTAAATCTTGCGGCTATGAGGAGCCAATAACACACAACAAGCAATTAGACGAAATTTAACTTGCGAAACAAATAGAATCAAGAAAGATTAGACAAATGGATGAATCATCGTCACAACAAGGCGTTCTACCCGATTAATAAGATTCAAAGGCGCAAGAATGTATTACAAGTTTTGATTTGCACCTTACGGATATAAGAAGCCAACAACACACAACGAGTAACTAGCCCAAACCTAACTTGCGAAACAAGTAGAATTAAGAAAGATTAGACCAATTGATGAATCGCCATCACAACCTAGTATTCCACTAGATTAATAAGATTCAAAGGCACCAGAATGTGTTAGTAGTTTTGACTTGCCCCTCACGGATATAAGAGGCCAACAATGAACAACGAGTAACTAGCCCAAACTTAACTTGTGAAACAACTGAAATCAAGAAAGATTAGAGCAATGGTTGAAAGGACATCACAACCTTGTTTTCTAAAAGATTAATAAGATTCACAAACACTAATATGTGTTAGGAGTTTTTGGTCTGCACCTTATGGCTATAAGGAGCCAACAACACAAAACGCGTAACTAGCCCAAACCTAACTTGCGAAACAAGTAGAATCAAGAAAGATTAGACCAATCGATAAATCGCCATAGCAACCTAGTGTTCCACTAGATTAATAAGATTCAAAAGCACTAGAATTTGTTAGTAGTTTTTGATCTAAACCTTAAGGCTATAAGAAGCCAACAACGCACAACAAGCAACTAGCCCAAACCTAACTTCCGAAACAAATAGAATCAAGAAAGATTAGACCAATGGATGAATCATCATCACAACAAGGAGTTCTAACGCATTAATAAGATTCAAAGGCGCAAGAATGTATTACAAGTTTTTGATTTGCACCTTACGGATATAAGAAACCAACAACACACAACGAGTAACAAGCCCAAACCTAACTTGCGAAAAAAGTAGAATTAAAAAAGATTAGACCAATTGATGAATCGCCATCACAACCTAGTATTCCACTAGATTAATAAGATTCAGAGGCACCAGAATGTGTTAGTAGTTTTTGATTTGCCCCTAACGAATATAAGAGGCCAACAATGAACAACGAGTAACTAGCCCAAACTTAACTTGTGAAACAACTGAAATCAAGAAAGATTAGAGCAATGGTTGAAAGGACATCACAACCTTGTTTTCTAAAAGATTAATAAGATTCACAGACACTAATATGTGTTAGGAGTTTTTGGTCTGCACCTTATGGCTATAAGGAGCCAACAACACACAACGCGTAACTAGCCCAAACCTAACTTGCGAAACAAGTAGAATCAAGAAAGATTAGACCAATCGATAAATCGCCATAACAACCTAGTGTTCCACTAGATTAATAAGATTCAAAGGCACTAGAATTTGTTAGTAGTTTTTGATCTAAACCTTACGGCTATAAGAAGCCGACAACGCACAACAAGCAACTAGCCCAAACCTAACTTCCGAAACAAATAGAATCAAGAAAGATTAGACCAATGGATGAATCATCGTCACAACATGGAGTTCTACCACATTAATAAGATTCAAAGGCGCAAGAATGTATTACAAGTTTTTGATTTGCACCTTACGGATATAAGAAGCCAACAACACACAACGAGTAACTAGCCCAAACCTAACTTGCGAAACAAGTAGAATTAAGAAAGATTAGACCAATTGATGAATCGCCATCACAACCTAGTATTCCACTAGATTAATAAGATTCAAAGGCACCAGAATGTGTTAGTAGTTTTTGATTTGCCCTAACGGATATAAGAGGCCAACAATGAACAACGAGTAACTAGCCCAAACTTAACTTGTGAAACAACTGAAATCAAGAAAGATTAGAGCAATGGTTGAAAGGACATCACAACCTTGTTTTCTAAAAGATTAATAAGATTCACAGACACTAATATGTGTTAGGAGTTTTGAGTGCACCTTATGGCTATAAGGAGCCAACAACACAAAACGCGTAACTAGCCCAAACCTAACTTGCGAAACAAGTAGAATCAAGAAAGATTAGACCAATCGATAAATCGCCATAACAACCTAGTGTTCCACTAGATTAATAAGATTCAAAGGCACTAGAATTTGTTAGTAGTATTTGATCTAAACCTTACGGCTATAAGAAGCCGAAAACGCACAACAAGCAACTAGCCCAAACCTAACTTCCGAAACAAATAGAATCAAGAAAGATTAGACCAATGGATGAATCATCGTCACAACTTGGGGTTCTACCACATTAATAAGATTCAAAGGCGCAAGATTGTATTAGAAGTTTTTGATTTGCACCTTACGGATATAAGAAGCCAACAACACACAACGAGTAACTAGCCCAAACCTAACTTGCGAAACAAGTAGAATTAAGAAAGATTAGACCAATTGATGAATCGCCATCACAACCTAGTATTCCACTAGATTAATAAGATTCAAAGGCACCAGAATGTGTTAGTAGTTTTTGATTTGCCCTAACGGATATAAGAGGCCAACAATGAACAACGAGTAACTAGCCCAAACTTAACTTGTGAAACAATTGAAATCAAGAAAGATTAGAGCAATGGTTGAAAGGACATCACAACCTTGTTTTCTAAAAGTTTAATAAGATTCACAGACACTAATATGTGTTAGGAGTTTTTGGTCTGCACCTTATGGTTATACGGAGCCAACAACACACAACGCGTAACTAGCCCAAACCTAACTTGCGAAACAAGTAGAATCAAGAAAGATTAGACCAATCGATAAATCGCCATAGCAACCTAGTGTTCCACTAGATTAATAAGATTCAAAGGCACTAGAATTTGTTAGTAGTTTTTGATCTAAACCTTACGGCTATAAGAAGCCGACAACGCACAACAAGCAACTAGCCCAAACCTAACTTCCGAAACAAATAGAATCAAGAAAGATTAGACCAATGGATGAATCATCGTCACAACATGGAGTTCTACCACATTAATAAGATTCAAAGGCGCAAGAATGTATTACAAGTTTTTGATTTGCACCTTACGGATATAAGAAGCCAACAACACACAACGAGTAACTAGCCCAAACCTAACTTGCGAAACAAGTAGAATTAAGAAAGATTAGACCAATTGATGAATCGCCATCACAACCTAGTATTCCACTAGATTAATAAGATTCAAAGGCACCAGAATGTGTTAGTAGTTTTTGATTTGCCCCTAACGGATATAAGAGGCCAACAATGAACAACGAGTAACTAGCCCAAACTTAACTTGTGAAACAACTGAAATCAAGAAAGATTAGAGCAATGGTTGAAAGGACATCACAACCTTGTTTTCTAAAAGATTAATAAGATTCACAGACACTAATATGTGTTAGGAGTTTTTGGTCTGCACCTTATGGCTATAAGGAGCCAACAACACACAACGCGTAACTAGCCCAAACCTAACTTGCGAAACAAGTAGAATCAAGAAAGATTAGACCAATCGATAAATCGCCATAACAACCTAGTGTTCCACTAGATTAATAAGATTCAAAGGCACTAGAATTTGTTAGTAGTTTTTGATCTAAACCTTACGGCTATAAGAAGCCAAACGCACAACAAGCAACTAGCCCAAACCTAACTTCGAAACAAATAGAATCAAGAAAGATTAGACCAATGGATGAATCATCGTCACAACATGGAGTTCTACCACATTAATAAGATTCAAAGGCGCAAGAATGTATTACAAGTTTTGATTTGCACCTTACGGATATAAGAAGCCAACAACACACAACGAGTAACTAGCCCAAACCTAACTTGCGAAACAAGTAGAATTAAGAAAGATTAGACCAATTGATGAATCGCCATCACAACCTAGTATTCCACTAGATTAATAAGATTCAGAGGCACGAGAATGTGTTAGTAGTTTTGATTTGCCCCTAACGAATATAAGAGGCCAACAATGAACAACGAGTAACTAGCCCAAACTTAACTTGTGAAACAACTGAAATCAAGAAAGATTAGAGCAATGGTTGAAAGGACATCACAACCTTGTTTTCTAAAAGATTAATAAGATTCACAAACACTAATATGTGTTAGGAGTTTTGAGTGCACCTTATGGCTATAAGGAGCCAACAACACAAAACGCGTAACTAGCCCAAACCTAACTTGCGAAACAAGTAGAATCAAGAAAGATTAGACCAATCGATAAATCGCCATAGCAACCTAGTGTTCCACTAGATTAATAAGATTCAAAGGCACTAGAATTTGTTAGTAGTTTTTTATCTAAACCTTACGGCTATAAAAAGCCGACAACGCACAACAAACAACTAGCCCAAACCTAACTTCCGAAACAAATAGAATCAAGAAAGATTAGACCAATGGATGAATCAGCGTCACAACATGGAGTTCTACCACATTAATAAGATTGAAAGGCGCAAGAATGTATTACAAGTTTTTGATTTGCACCTTACGGATGTAAGAAGCCAACAACACACAACGAGTAACTAGCCCAAACCTAACTTGCGAAACAAGTAGAATTAAGAAAGATTAGACCAATTGATGAATCGCCATCACAACCAAGTATTCCACTAGATTAATAAGATTCAAAGGCACCAGAATGTGTTAGTAGTTTTTGATTTGCCCCTAACGGATATAAGAGGCCAACAATGAACAACGAGTAACTAGCCCAAACTTAACTTGTGAAACAACTGAAATCAAGAAAGATTAGAGCAATGGTTGAAAGGACATCACAACCTTGTTTTCTAAAAGATTAATAAGATTCACAGACACTAATATGTGTTAGGAGTTTTTGGTCTGCACCTTATGGCTATAAGGAGCCAACAACACACAGCGCGTAGCTAGCCCAAACCTAACTTGCGAAACAAGTAGAATCAAGAAAGATTAGACCAATCGATAAATCGCCATAACAACCTAGTGTTCCACTAGATTAATAAGATTCAAAGGCACTAGAATTTGTTAGTAGTTTTGATCTAAACCTTACGGCTATAAGAAGCACAACAAGCAACTAGCCCAAACCTAACTTCCGAAACAAATAGAATCATGAAAGATTAGACCAATGGATGAATCATCGTAAGAACATGGAGTTCTACCACATTAATAAGATTTAAAGGCGCAGAATGTATTACAAGTTTTTGACTTGCACCTTACGGATATAAGAAGCCAACAATACTCAAGGAGTAACTAGCCCAAACCTAACTTGCGAAACAAGTAGAATTAAGAAAGATTAGACCAATTGATGAATCGCCATCACAACCTAGTATTCCACTAGATTAATAAGATTCAAAGGCACGAGAATGTGTTAGTAGTTTTGATTTGCCCCTAACGGATATAAGAGGCCAACAATGAACAACGAGTAACTAGCCCAAACTTAACTTGTGAAACAAGCTGAAATCAAGAAAGATTAGAGCAATGGTTGAAAGGACATCACAACCTTGTTTTCTAAAAGATTAATAAGATTCACAGACACTAATATGTGTTAGGAGTTTTTAGTGCACCTTATGGCTATAAGGAGCCAACAACACAAAGCAGCGTAACTAGCCCAAACCTGACTTGCGAAACAAGTAGAATCAAGAAAGATTAGACCAATCGATAAATCGCCATAACAACCTAGTGTTCCACTAGATTAATAAGATTCAAAGGCACTAGAATTTGTTAGTAGTTTTTGATCTAAACCTTACGGCTATAAGAAGCCGAAAACACACAACAAGCAACTAGCCCAAACCTAACTTCCGAAACAAATAGAATCAAGAAAGATTAGAACAATGGATGAATCATCGTCACAACTTGGGGTTCTACCACATTAATAAGATTCAAAGGCGCAAGAATGTATTAGAAATTTTTGATTTGCACCTTACGGATATAAGAAGCCAACAACACACAACGAGTAACTAGCCCAAACCCAACTTGCGAAACAAGTAGAATTAAGAAAGATTAGACCAATTGATGAATCGCCATCACAACCTAGTATTCCACTAGATTAAAAAGATTCAAACGCACTAGAATGTGTTAGTAGTTTTTGATTTGCCCCTTACGGATATAAGAGGCCAACAATGAACAACGAGTAACTAGCCCAAACTTAACTTGTGAAACAATTGAAATCAAGAAAGATTAGAGCAATGGTTGAAAGGACATCACAACCTTGTTTTCTAAAAGTTTAATAAGATTCACAGACACTAATATGTGTTAGGAGTTTTTGGTCTGTACCTTATGGTTATACGGAGCCAACAACACACAACGCGTAACTAGCCCAAACCTAACTTGCGAAACAAGTAGAATCATGAAAGATTAGACCAATCGATAAATCGCCATAGCAACCTAGTGTTCCACTAGATTAATAAGATTCAAAGGCACTAGAATTTGTTAGTAGTTTTTTATCTAAACCTTACGGCTATAAAAAGCCGACAACGCACAACAAACAACTAGCCCAAACCTAACTTCCGAAACAAATAGAATCAAGAAAGATTAGACCAATGGATGAATCAGCGTCACAACATGGAGTTCTACCGCATTAATAAGATTGAAAGGCGCAAGAATGTATTACAAGTTTTTGATTTGCACCTTACGGATGTAAGAAGCCAACAACACACAACGAGTAACTAGCCCAAACCTAACTTGCGAAACAAGTAGAATTAAGAAAGATTAGACCAATTGATGAATCGCCATCACAACCTAGTATTCCACTAGATTAATAAGATTCAAAGGCACCAGAATGTGTTAGTAGTTTTTGATTTGCCCCTAACGGATATAAGAGGCCAACAATGAACAACGAGTAACTAGCCCAAACTTAACTTGTGAAACAACTGAAATCAAGAAAGATTAGAGCAATGGTTGAAAGGACATCACAACCTTGTTTTCTAAAAGATTAATAAGATTCACAGACACTAATATGTGTTAGGAGTTTTAGTGCACCTTATGGTTATACGGAGCCAACAACACACAACGCGTAACTAGCCCAAACCTGACTTGCGAAACAAGTAGAATCAAGAAAGATTAGACCAATCGATAAATCGCCATAGCAACCTAGTGTTCCACTAGATTAATAAGATTCAAAGGCACTAGAATTTTTTAGTAGTTTTGATCTAAACCTTACGGCTATAAGAAGCCGAAACGCACAACAAGCAACTAGCCCAAACCTAACTTCGAAACAAATAGAATCCAGAAAGATTAGACCAATGGATGAATCGTCGTCACAACATGGAGTTCTACCACATTAATAAGATTCAAAGGCGCAAGAATGTATTACAAGTTTTTGATTTGCACCTTACGGATATAAGAAGCCAACAACACACAAGAGTAACTAGCGCAAACCTAACTTGCGAAACAAGTAGAATTAAGAAAGATTAGACCAATTGATGAATCGCCATCACAACCTAGTATTCCACTAGATTAATAAGATTCAAAGGCACCAGAATGTGTTAGTAGTTTTTGATTTGCCCCTAACGGATATAAGAGGCCAACAATGAACAACGAGTAACTAGCCCAAACTTAACTTGTGAAACAACTGAAATCAAGAAAGATTAGAGCAATGGTTGAAAGGACATCACAACCTTGTTTTGTAAAAGATTAATAAGATTCACAGACACTAATATGTGTTAGGAGTTTTTGGTCTGCACCTTATGGCTATAAGGAGCCAACAACACAAAACGCGTAACTAGCCCAAACCTAACTTGCGAAACAAGTAGAATCAAGAAAGATTAGACCAATCGATAAATAGCCATAACAACCTAGTGTTCCACTAGATTAATAAGATTCAAAGGCACTAGAATTTGTTAGTAGTTTTTGATCTAAACCTTACGGCTATAAGAAGCCGAAAACACACAACAAGCAACTAGCCCAAACCTAACTTCCGAAACAAATAGAATCAAGAAAGATTAGAACAATGGATGAATCATCGTCACAACTTGGGGTTCTACCACATTAATAAGATTCAAAGGCGCAAGAATGTATTAGAAATTTTTGATTTGCACCTTACGGATATAAGAAGCCAACAACACACAACGAGTAACTAGCCCAAACCCAACTTGCGAAACAAGTAGAATTAAGAAAGATTAGACCAATTGATGAATCGCCATCACAACCTAGTATTCCACTAGATTAATAAGATTCAAAGGCATCAGAATGTGTTAGTAGTTTTTGATTTGCCCCTTACGGATATAAGAGGCCAACAATGAACAACGAGTAACTAGCCCAAACTTAACTTGTGAAACAATTGAAATCAAGAAAGATTAGAGCAATGGTTGAAAGGACATCACAACCTTGTTTTCTAAAAGTTTAATAAGATTCACAGACACTAATATGTGTTAGGAGTTTTTGGTCTGTACCTTATGGTTATACGGAGCCAACAACACAAAACGCGTAACTAGCCCAAACCTAACTTGCGAAACAAGTAGAATCAAGAAAGATTAGACCAATCGATAAATCGCCATAGCAACCTAGTGTTCCACTAGATTAATAAGATTCAAAGGCACTAGAATTTGTTAGTAGTTTTTGATCTAAACCTTACGGCTATAAGAAGCCGACAACGCACAACAAGCAACTAGCCCAAACCTAACTTCCGAAACAAATAGAATCGATAAAGATTAGACCAATGGATGAATCATCGTCACAACATGGAGTTCTACCGCATTAATAAGATTCAAAGGCGCAAGAATGTATTACAAGTTTTTGATTTGCACCTTAGGGATATAAGAAGCCAACAACACACAACGAGTAACTAGCCCAAACCTAACTTACGAAACATGTTGAATTAAGAAAGACTAGACCAATTGATGAATCGCCATCACAACCAAGTATTCCACTAGATTAATAAGATTCAAAGGCAGGAGAATGTGTTAGTAGTTTTTGATTTGCCCCTAACGAATATAAGAGGCCAACAATGAACAACGAGTAACTAGCCCAAACTTAACTTGTGAAACAACTGAAATCAAGAAAGATTAGAGCAATGGTTGAAAGGACAACACAACCTTGTTTTCTAAAAGATTAATAAGATTCACAAACACTAATATGTGTTAGGAGTTTTTGGTCTGCACCTTATGGCTATAAGGAGCCAACAACATAAAACGCGTAACTAGCACAAACCTAACTTGCGAAACAAGTAGAATCAAGAAAGATTAGACCAATCGATAAATCGCCATAACAACCTAGTGTTCCACTAGATTAATAAGATTCCAAGGCACTAGAATTTGTTAGTAGTTTTTGATCTAAACCTTACGGCTATAAGAAGCCGAAAACGCACAACAAGCAACTAGCCCAAACCTAACTTCCGAAACAAATAGAATCAAGAAAGATTAGACCAATGGATGAATCATCGTCAGAACATGGAGTTCTACCACATTAATAAGATTTAAAGGCGCAAGAATGTATTACAAGTTTTTGATTTGCACCTTACAGATATAAGAAGCCAACAACACACAACGAGTAACTAGCCCAAACCTAACTTGCGAAACAAGTAGAATTAAGAAAGATTAGACCAATTGATGAATCGCCATCACAACCTAGTATTCCACTAGATTAATAAGATTCAAAGGCATGAGAATGTGTTAGTAGTTTTGATTTGCCCCTAACGGATATAAGAGGCCAACAATGAACAACGAGTAACTAGCCCAAACTTAACTTGTGAAACAACTGAAATCAAGAAAGATTAGAGCAATGGTTGAAAGGACATCACAACCTTGTTTTCTAAAAGATTAATAAGATTCACAGACACTAATATGTGTTAGGAGTTTTAGTGCACCTTATGGCTATAAGGAGCCAACAACACAAAACGCGTAACTAGCCCAAACCTAACTTGCGAAACAAGTAGAATCAAGAAAGATTAGACCAATCGATAAATAGCCATAACAACCTAGTGTTCCACTAGATTAATAAGATTCAAAGGCACTAGAATTTGTTAGTAGTTTTGATCTAAACCTTACGGCTATAAGAAGCGAAAACGCACAACAAGCAACTAGCCCAAACCTAACTTGAAACAAATAGAATCAAGAAAGATTAGACCAATGGATGAATCATCGTCACAACTTGGGGTTCTACCACATTAATAAGATTCAAAGGCGCAAGAATGTATTAGAAATTTTTGATTTGCACCTTACGGATATAAGAAGCCAACAACACACAACGAGTAACTAGCCCAAACCCAACTTGCGAAACAAGTAGAATTAAGAAAGATTAGACCAATTGATGAATCGCCATCACAACCTAGTATTCCACTAGATTAAAAAGATTCAAACGCACTAGAATGTGTTAGTAGTTTTTGATTTGCCCCTTACGGATATAAGAGGCCAACAATGAACAACGAGTAACTAGCCCAAACTTAACTTGTGAAACAATTGAAATCAAGAAAGATTAGAGCAATGGTTGAAAGGACATCACAACCTTGTTTTGTAAAAGATTAATAAGATTCACAGACACTAATATGTGTTAGGAGTTTTTGGTCTGTACCTTATGGTTATACGGAGCCAACAACACACAACGCGTAACTAGCCCAAACCTAACTTGCGAAACAAGTAGAATCATGAAAGATTAGACCAATCGATAAATCGCCATAGCAACCTAGAGTTCCACTAGATTAATAAGATTCAAAGACACTAGAATTTGTTAGTAGTTTTTGATCTAAACCTTACGGCTATAAGAAGCCGACAACGCACAACAAGCAACTAGCCCAAACCTAACTTCCGAAACAAATAGAATCAAGAAAGATTAGACCAATGGATGAATCATCGTCACAACATGGAGTTCTACCGCATTAATAAGATTCAAAGGCGCAAGAATGTATTACAAGTTTTTGATTTGCACCTTACGGATATAAGAAGCCAACAACACACAACGAGTAACTAGCCCAAACCTAACTTGCGAAACAAGTAGAATTAAGAAAGATTAGACCCATTGATGAATCGCCATCACAACCTAGTATTCCACGAGATTAATAAGATTCAAAGGCACTAGAATGTGTTAGTAGTTTTTGATTTGCCCCTAACGGATATAAGAGGCCAACAATGAACAACGAGTAACTAGCCCAAACTTAACTTGTGAAACAACTGAAATCAAGAAAGATTAGAGCAATGGTTGAAAGGACATCACAACCTTGTTTTCTAAAAGTTTAATAAGATTCACAGACACTAATATGTGTTAGGAGTTTTTAGTGCACCTTATGGCTATAAGGAGCCAACAACACACAACGCGTAACTAGCCCAAACCTAACTTGCGAAACAAGTAGAATCAAGAAAGATTAGACCAATCGATAAATCGCCATAGCAACCTAGTGTTCCACTAGATTAATAAGATTCAAATGCACTAGAATTTGTTAGTAGTTTTTTATCTAAACCTTACGGCTATAAGAAGCGCACAACAAGCAACTAGCCCAAACCTAACTACCGAAACAAATAGAATCCAGAAAGATTAGACCAATGGATGAATCATCGTCACAACATGGAGTTCTACCACATTAATAAGATTCAAAGGCGCAAGAATGTATTACAAGTTTTGATTTGCACCTTACGGATATAAGAAGCCAACAACACACAAGAGTAACTAGCCCAAACCTAACTTGCGAAACAAGTAGAATTAAGAAAGATTAGACCAATTGATGAATCGCCATCACAACCTAGTATTCCACTAGATTAATAAGATTCAAAGGCACCAGAATGTGTTAGTAGTTTTTGATTTGCCCTAACGGATATAAGAGGCCAACAATGAACAACGAGTAACTAGCCCAAACTTAACTTGTGAAACAAATGAAATCAAGAAAGATTAGAGCAATGGTTGAAAGGACATCACAACCTTGTTTTCTAAAAGTTTAATAAGATTCGCAGACACTAATATGTGTTAGGAGTTTTTGGTCCGCACCTTATGGATATAAGGAGCCAACAACACAAAGCAGTAACTAGCCCAAACCTAACTTGCGAAACAAGTAGAATCAAGAGAGATTAGACCAATCGATAAATCGCCATAACAACCTAGTGTTCCACTAGATTAATAAGATTCAAAGGCACCAGAATGTGTTAGTAGTTTTTGATCTAAACCTTACGGCTATAAGAAGCGAAAACGCACAACAAGCAACTAGCCCAAACCAAACTTGCAAAACAAATATAATAAAAAAAGATTAGACCAATGGATGAATCATCGTCACAAGCTTGGGTTCTACTAGATTAATAGGATTCAAAGGCACCAGAATGTATTAGAAGTTTTTGATTTGCAACTTACGGATATAAGAAGCCAACAACACACAACGAGTAACTAGCCCAAACCTAACTTGCGAAAGAAGTAGAATTCAGAAAGATTAGACCAATTGATGAATCGCCATCACAACCTAGTATTCCACTAGATTAATAAGATTCAAAGGCACCAGAATGTGTTAGTAGGTTTTTATTTGCCCCTTACGGATATAAGAGGCCAACAATGAACAACGAGTAACTAGCCCAAACTTAACTTGTGAAACAACTGAAATCAAGAAAGATTAGAGCAATGGTTGAAAGGACATCACAACCTTGTTTCCTAAATGATTAATAAGATTCACAGACACTAATATGTGTTAGGAGTTTTGAGTGCACCTTATGGTTATAAGGAGCCAACAACCCACAAAGCGTAACTAGCACAAACCTGACTTGCGAAACAAGTAGAATCAAGAAAGATTAGACCAATCGATAATTCGCCATAGCAACCTAGTGTTCCACTAGATTAATAAGATTCAAAGGCACTAGAATTTGTTAGTAGTTTTTTATCTAAAACTTACGGCTATAAAAAGCCGACAACGCACAACAAGCAACTAGCCCAAACCTAACTTCCGAAACAAATAGAATCAAGAAAGATTAGACCAATGGATGAATCAGCGTCACAACATGGAGTTCTACCACATTAATAAGATTCAAAGGTGCAAGAATGTATTACAAGTTTTTGATTTGCACTTTACGGATATAAGAAGCCAACAACACACAACGAGTAACTAGCCCAAACCTAACTTGCGAAAAAAGTAGAATTAAGAAAGATTAGACCAATTGATGAATCGCCATCACAACCTAGTATTCCACTAGATTAATAAGATTCAAAGGCACCAGAATGTGTTAGTAGTTTTTGATTTGCCCCTAACGGATATAAGAGGCCAACAATCAACAAAGAGTAACTGGCCCAAACTTAACTTGTGAAACAACTGAAATCAAGAAAGATTAGATCAACGGTTGTAAGGACATCACTATCTTGTTTTCTAAAACAATAATTAGATTCACAGACACTAATATGTGTTAGGAGTTTTAGTACGCACCTTATGGTTATAAGGAGCCAACAACACACAGCGTAAATAGCCCAAACCTGACTTGCGAAACAAGTAGAATCAAGAAAGATTAGACCAATCGATAAATTGCCATAGCAACCTAGTGTTCCACTAGATTAATAAGATTCAAAGGCAATAGAATTTGTTAGTAGTTTTTCATCTAAACCTTACGCCTATAAGAAGCGAAAACGCACAACAAGCAACTAGCCCAAACCTAACTTGAAACAAATAGAATCAAGAAAGATTAGACCAATGGATGAATCATCGTCACAACATGAGTTCTACCACATTAATAAGATTCAAAGGCGCAAGAATGTATTACAAGTTTTGTTTCGCACCTTACGGTTATAAAAACCCAACAACACACAAGAGTAACTAGCCCAAACCTAACTTGCGAAACAAGTAGAATTAAGAAAGATTAGACCAATTGATGAATCGCCATCACAACCTAGTATTCCACTAGATTAATAAGATTCAAAGGCACCAGAATGCGTTAGTAGTTTTGATTTGCCCCTAACGGATATAAGAGGCCAACAATGAACAACGAGTAACTAGCCCAAACTTAACTTGTGAAACAATGAAATCAAGAAAGATTAGAGCAATGGTTGAAAGGACATCACAACCTTGTTTTCTAAAAGATTAATAAGATTCACAGACACTAATATGTGTTAGTGGGTTTTGGGCTGCACCTTATGGCTATAAGGAGCCAACAACACAAAACGCGTAACTAGCCCAAACCTAACTTGCGAAACAAGTAGAATCAAGAGAGATTAGACCAATCGATAAATCGCCATAACAACCTAGTGTTCCACTAGATTAATAAGATTCAAAGGCACTAGAATTTGTTAGTAGTTTTTTATCTAAACCTTACGGCTATAAGAAGCCGACAACGCACAACAAGCAACTAGCCCAAACCTAACTTGCGAAACAAGTAGAATTAAGAAAGATTAGACCAATTGATGAATCGCCATCACAACCTAGTATTCCACTAGATTAATAAGATTCAAAGGCACCAGAATGTGTTAGTAGTTTTTGATTTGCCCCTAACGGATATAAGAGGCCAACAATGAACAACGAGTAACTAGCCCAAACTTAACTTGTGAAACAACTGAAATCAAGAAAGATTAGAGCAATGGTTGAAAGGACATCACAACCTTGTTTTCTAAAAGATTAATAAGATTCACAGACACTAATATGTGTTAGGAGTTTTGAGTGCACCTTATGGTTATAAGGAGCCAACAACACACAGCAGTAACTAGCCCAAACCTAACTTGCGAAACAAGTAGAATCAAGAAAGATTAGACCAATCGATAAATCGCCATAACAACCTAGTGTTCCACTAGATTAATAAGATTCAAAGGCACTAGAATTTGTTAGTAGTTTTTGATCTAAACCTTACGGCTATAAGAAGCCGACAACGCACAACAAGCAACTAGCCCAAACCTAACTTCCGAAACAAATAGAATCAAGAAAGATTAGACCAATGGATGAATCATCGTCACAACATGGAGTTCTACCACATTAATAAGATTCAAAGGCGCAAGAATGTATTACAAGTTTTTGATTTCCACCTTACGGATATAAGAAGCCAACAACACACAAGAGTAACTAGCCCAAACCTAACTTGCGAAACAAGTAGAATTAAGAAAGATTAGACCAATTGATGAATCGCCATCACAACCTAGTATTCCACTAGATTAATAAGATTCAAAGGCACCAGAATGTGTTAGTAGTTTTTGATTTGCCCCTAACGGATATAAGAGGCCAACAATGAACAACGAGTAACTAGCCCAAACTTAACTTGTGAAACAACTGAAATCAAGAAAGATTAGAGCAATGGTTGAAAGGACATCACAACCTTGTTTTCTAAAAGATTAATAAGATTCACAGACACTAATATGTGTTAGGAGTTTTTGGTCTGCACCTTATGGCTATAAGGAGCCAACAACACACAATGCGCAACTAGCCCAAACCTAACTTGCGAAACAAGTAGAATCAAGAAAGATTACACCAATGGATGAAGCATCGTCACAACCTTGCGTTCTACTAGATTAATAGGATTCAAAGGCACTAGAATCTATTAGGTTTTTTTATTTGCACCTTACGGATATAAGAAGCCAACAACACACAACGAGTAACTAGCCCAAACCTAACTTGCGAAACAAGTAGAATCAAGAAAGATTAGACCAATGGATAAATCGCCATAACAACCTAGTGTTCCACTAGATTAATAAGATTCAAAGGCACTAGAATTTTTTAGTAGTTTTTGATCTAAACCTTACGGCTATAAGAAGCCGACAACGCACAACAAGCAACTAGCCCAAACCTAACTTCCGAAACAAATAGAATCAAGAAAGATTAGACCAATGGATGAATCATCGTCACAACAGGGGGTTCTACCACATTAATAAGATTCAAAGGCGCAAGAATGTATTAGAAGTTTTTGATTTGCACCTTACGGATATAAGAAGCCAACAACACACAACGAGTAACTAGCCCAAACCTAACTTGCGAAACAAGTAGAATTAAGAAAGATTAGACCAATTGATGAATCGCCATCACAACCTAGTATTCCACTAGATTAATAAGATTCAAAGGCACCAGAATGTGTTAGTAGTTTTTGATTTGCCCCTAACGGATATAAGAGGCCAACAATGAACAACGAGTAACTAGCCCAAACTTAACTTGTGAAACAATTGAAATCAAGAAAGATTAGAGCAATGGTTGAAAGGACATCACAACCTTGTTTTCTAAAAGTTTAATAAGATTCACAGACACTAATATGTGTTAGGAGTTTTTGGTCTGCACCTTATGGTTATACGGAGCCAACAACACACAAAGCGTAACTAGCCCAAACCTGACTTGCGAAACAAGTAGAATCAAGAAAGATTAGACCAATCGATAAATAGCCATAACAACCTAGTGTTCCACTAGATTAATAAGATTCAAAGGCACTAGAATTTGTTAGTAGTTTTTGATCTAAACCTTACAGCTATAAGAAGTCGACAACGCACAACAAGCAACTAGCCCAAACCTAACTTCCGAAACAAATAGAATCAAGAAAGATTAGACCAATGGATGAATCATCGTCACAACCTGGAGTTCTACCGCATTAATAAGATTCAAAGGCGCAAGAATGTATTACAAGTTTTTGATTTGCACCTTACGGATATAAGAAGCCAACAACACACAACGAGTAACTAGCCCAAACCTAACTTGCGAAACAAGTAGAATTAAGAAAGATTAGACCAATTGATGAATCGCCATCACAACCTAGTATTCCACTAGAATAATAAGATTCAAAGGCACCAGAATGTGTTAGTAGTTTCTGATTTGCCCCTAACGGATATAAGAGGCCAACAATGAACAACGAGTAACTAGCCCAAACTTAACTTGTGAAACAACTGAAATCAAGAAAGATTAGAGCAATGGTTGAAAGGACATCACAACCTTGTTTTCTAAAAGATTAATAAGATTCACAGACACTAATATGTGTTAGGAGTTTTGAGTGCACCTTATGGCTATAAGGAGCCAACAGCACACAGCGCAACTAGCCCAAACCTAACTTGCGAAACAAGTAGAATGAAGAAAGATTACACCAATGGATGAAGCATCGTCACAACCTTGCGTTCTACTAGATGAATAGGATTCAAAAGCACTACAATCTTTGAGGAGGTTTTTATTTGCACCTTACGGATATAAGAAGCCAACAACACACAACGAGTAACTAGCCCAAACCTAACTTGCGAAACAAGTAGAATCAAGAAAGATTAGACCAATGGATAAATCGCCATAACAACCTAGTGTTCCACTAGATTAATAAGATTCAAAGGCACTAGAATTTGTTAGTAGTTTTGATCTAAACCTTACGGCTATAAGAAGCCGACAACGCACAACAAGCAACTAGCCCAAACCTAACTTGAAACAAATAGAATCAAGAAAGATTAGACCAATGGATGAATCATCGTCACAACTTGAGGTTCTACCACATTAATAAGATTCAAAGGCGCAAGAATGTATTAGAATTTCTGATTTGCACCTTACGGATATAAGAAGCCAACAACACACAACGAGTAACTAGCCCAAACCTAACTTGCGAAACAAGTAGAATTAAGAAAGATTAGACCAATTGATGAATCGCCATCACAACCTAGTATTCCACTAGATTAATAAGATTGAAAGGCACCAGAATGTGTTAGTAGTTTTTGATTTGCCCCTAACGGATATAATAGGCCAACTATGAACAACAAGTAACTAGCCCAAACTTAACTTGTGAAACAACTGAAATCAAGAAAGATTAGAGCAATGGTTGAAAGGACATCACAACCTTGTTTTCTAAAAGATTAATAAGATTCACAGACACTAATATGTGTTAGGAGTTTTTGGTCTGCACCTTATGGCTATAAGTAGCAAACAACACACAACGCGCAACTAGCCCAAACCTAACTTGCGAAACAAGTAGAATCAAGAACGATTACACCAATGGATGAAGCATCATCACAACCTTGCGTTCTACTAGATTAATAGGATTCAAAGGCACTAGAATCTATTAGGTTTTTTTTATTTGCAGCTTACGGATATAAGAAGCCAACAACACACAACGACTAACTAGCCCAAACCTAACTTGCGAAACAAGTAGAATCAAGAAAGATTAGACCAATGGATAAATCGCCATAACAACCTAGTGTTCCACTAGATTAATAAGATTCAAAGGCACTAGAATTTATTAGTAGTTTTTGATCTAAATCTTACGGATTTAAGAAGCCGACAACGCACAACAAGCAACTAGCCCAAACCTAACTTCCGAAACAAATAGAATCCAGAAAGATTAGACCAATGGATGAATCATCGTCACAACATGGAGTTCTACCACATTAATAAGATTCAAAGGCGCAAGAATGTATTACAAGTTTTTGATTTGCACCTTACGGATATAAGAAGCCAACAACACACAACGAGTAACTAGCCCAAACCTAACTTGCGAAACAAGTAGAATTAAGAAAGATTAGACCAATTGATGAATCGCCATCACAACCTAGTATTCCACTAGATTAATAAGATTCAGAGGCACCAGAATGTGTTAGTAGTTTTTGATTTGCCCCTAACGAATATAAGAGGCCAACAATGAACAACGAGCAACTAGCCCAAACTTAACTTGTGAAACAATTGAAGTCAAGAAAAATTAGAGCAATGGTTGAAAGGACATCACAACCTTGTTTTCTAAAAGATTAATAAGATTCACAAACACTAATATGTGTTAGGAGTTTTTGGTCTGCACCTTATGGCTATAAGGAGCCAACAACACACAAAGCGTAACTAGCCCAAACCTGACTTGCGAAACAAGTAGAATCAAGAAAGATTAGACCAATCGATAAATCGCCATAGCAACCTAGTGTTCCACTAGATTAATAAGATTCAAAGGCACTAGAATTTGTTAGTAGTTTTTGATCTAAACCTTACGGCTATAAGAAGCCGACAACGCACAACAAGCAACTAGCCCAAACCTAACTTCGGAAACAAATAGAATCAAGAAAGATTAGACCAATGGATGAATCATCGTCACAACATGGAGTTCTACCGCATTAATAAGATTCAAAGGCGCAAGAATGTATTACAAGTTTTTGATTTGCACCTTACGGATATAAGAAGCCAACAACACACAACGAGTAACTAGCCCAAACCTAACTTGCGAAACAAGTAGAATTAAGAAAGATTAGACCAATTGATGAATCGCCATCACAACCTAGTATTCCACTAGATTAATAAGATTCAAAGGCACCAGAATGTGTTAGTAGCTTTTGATTTGCCCCTAACGGATATAAGAGGCCAACAATGAACAACGAGTAACTAGCCCAAACTTAACTTGTGAAACAACTGAAATCAAGAAAGATTAGAGCAATGGTTGAAAGGACATCACAACCTTGTTTTCTAAAAGTTTAATAAGATTCACAGACACTAATATGTGTTAGGAGTTTTTGGTCTGCACCTTATGGTTATACGGAGCCAACAACACACAAAGCGTAACTAGCCCAAACCTGACTTGCGAAACAAGTAGAATCAAGAAAGATTAGACCAATCGATAAATCGCCATAGCAACCTAGTGTTCCACTAGATTAATAAGATTCAAAGGCACTAGAATTTGTTAGTAGTTTTTTATCTAAACCTTACGGCTATAAGAAGCCGACAACGCACAACAAGCAACTAGCCCAAACCTAACTTCCGAAACAAATAGAATCAAGAAAGATTAGACCAATGGATGAATCAGCGTCACAACATGGAGTTCTACCACATTAATAAGATTCAAAGGCGCAAGAATGTATTACAAGTTTTTGATTTGCACCTTACGGATATAAGAAGCCAACAACACACAAGAGTAACTAGCGCAAACCTAACTTGCGAAACAAGTAGAATTAAGAAAGATTAGACCAATTGATGAATCGCCATCACAACCTAATATTCCACTAAATTAAAAAGATTCAAAGGCACCAGAATGTGTTAGTAGTTTTTGATTTGCCCCTAACGGATATAAGAGGCCAACAATGAACAAAGAGTAACTAGCCCAAACTTAACTTGTGAAACAACTGAAATCAAGAAAGATTAGAGCAATGGTTGAAAGGACATCACAACCTTGTTTTCTAAAAGATTAATAAGATTCACAGACACTAATATGTGTTAGGAGTTTTTGGTCTGCACCTTATGGCTATAAGGAGCCAACAACACAAAACGCGTAAATAGCCCAAACCTAACTTGCGAAACAAGTAGAATCAAGAAAGATTAGACCAATCGATAATTCGCCATAGCAACCTAGTGTTCCACTAGATTAATAAGATTCAAAGGCACTAGAATTTGTTAGTAGTTTTTGATCTAAACCTTACGGCTATAAGATGCCGACAACGCACAACAAGCAACTAGCCCAAACCTAACTTCCGAAACAAATAGAATAATGAAAGATTAGACCAATGGATGAATCATCGTCAGAACATGGAGTTCTACCACATTAATAAAATTCAAAGGCGCAAGAATGTATTAGAGGGTTTTGCTTTGTAGCTTACGGATATAACAAGCCAACAACACAAAATGAGTAACTAGCTCGAACCTAACTTGCGAAACAAGTAGAATTAAGAAAGATTAGACCAATTGATGAATCGCCATCACAACCTAGTATTCCACTAGATTGATAGGAGTCAAACGCACTAGAATGTGTTAGTAGTTTTTGATTTGCCCCTTACGGATATAAGAGGCCAACAATGAACAACGAGTAACTAGCCCAAAATTAACTTGTGAAACAAGTGAAATCAAGAAAGATTAGAGCAATGGTTGAAAGGACATCACAACCTTGTTTTCTAAAAGATTAATAAGATTCACAGACACTAATATGTGTTAGGATTTTTTGGTCTGCACCTTATGGCTATAAGGAGCAAACAACACACAACGCGTAACTAGCCCAAACCTAACTTGCGAAACAAGTAGAATCAAGAGAGATTAGACCAATCGATAAATCGCCATAACAACCTAGTGTTCCACTAGATTAATAAGATTCAAAGGCACTAGAATTTGTTACTAGTTTTGATCTAAACCTTACGGCTATAAGAAGCCGACAACGCACAACAAACAACTAGCACAAACCTAACTTAAGAAACAAATAGAATCAAGAAAGATTAGACCAATGGATGAATCATCGTCACAACATGGAGTTCTACCACATTAATAAGATTCAAAGGCGCAAGAATGTATTACAAGTTTTTGATTTCCACCTTACGGATATAAGAAGCCAACAACACACAAGAGTAACTAGCCCAAACCTAACTTGCGAAACAAGTAGAATTAAGAAAGATTAGACCAATTGATGAATCGCCATCACAACCTAGTATTCCACTAGATTAATAAGATTCAAAGGCACCAGAATGTGTTAGTAGTTTTTGATTTGCCCCTAACGGATATAAGAGGCCAACAATGAACAACGAGTAACTAGCCCAAACTTAACTTGTGAAACAACTGAAATCAAGAAAGATTAGAGCAATGGTTGAAAGGACATCACAACCTTGTTTTCTAAAAGATTAATAAGATTCACAGACACTAATATGTGTTAGGAGTTTTTGGTCTGCACCTTATGGCTATAAGGAGCCAACAACACACAACGCGCAACTAGCCCAAACCTAACTTGCGAAACAAGTAGAATCAAGAAAGATTACACCAATGGATGAAGCATCGTCACAACCTTGCGTTCTACTAGATTAATAGGATTCAAAGGCACTAGAATCTATTAGGTTTTTTTTATTTGCACCTTACGGATATAAGAAGCCAACAACACACAACGAGTAACTAGCCCAAACCTAACTTGCGAAACAAGTAGAATCAAGAAAGATTAGACCAATGGATAAATCGCCAGAACAACCTAGTGTTCCACTAGATTAATAAGATTCAAAGGCACTAGAATTTGTTAGTAGTTTTTGATCTAAACCTTACGGCTATAAGAAGCCGACAACGCACAACAAGCAACTAGCCCAAACCTAACTTCGAAACAAATAGAATCAAGAAAGATTAGACTAATGGATGAATCATCGTCACAACATGGAGTTCTACCACATTAATAAGATTCAAAGGCGCAAGATTGTATTAGAAGTTTTTGATTTGCACCTTACGGATATAAGAAGCCAACAACACACAACGAGTAACTAGCCCAAACCTAACTTGCGAAACAAGTAGAATTAAGAAAGATTAGACCAATTGATAAATCGCCATCACAACCTAGTATTCCACTAGAATAATAAGATTCAAAGGCACCAGAATGTGTTAGCAGTTTCTGATTTGCCCCTAACGGATATAAGAGGCCAACAACGGACAACGAGTAACTAGCCCAAACTTAACTTGTGAAACAACTGAAATCAAGAAAGATTAGAGCAAAGGTTGAAAGGACATCACAACCTTGTTTTCTAAAAGATTAAAAAGATTCACAGACACTAATATGTGTTAGGAGTTTTGAGTGCACCTTATGGCTATAAGGAGCCAACAACACACAACGCGTAACTAGCCCAAACCTAACTTGCGAAACAAGTAGAATCAAGAAAGATTAGACCAATCGATAAATCGCCATAACAACCTAGTGTTCCACTAGATTAATAAGATTCAAAGGCACTAGAATTTGTTAGTAGTTTTTGATCTAAACCTTACGGCTATAAGAAGCCGACAACGCACAACAAGCAACTAGCCCAAACCTAACTTCCGAAACAAATAGAATCAAGAAAGATTAGACCAATGGATGAATCATCGTCACAACTTGGGGTTCTACCACATTAATAAGATTCAAAGGCGCAAGAATGTATTAGAAGTTTTTGATTTGCACCTTACGGATATAAGAAGCCAACAACACACAACGAGTAACAAGCCCAAACCTAACTTGCGAAACAAGTAGAATTAAGAAAGATTAGACCAATTGATGAATCGCCATCACAACCTAGTATTCCACTAGATTAATAAGATTCAAAGGCATCAGAATGTGTTAGTAGTTTTTGATTTGCCCCTTACGGATATAAGAGGCCAACAATGAACAACGAGTAACTAGCCCAAACTTAACTTCTGAAACAACTGAAATCAAGAAAGATTAGAGCAATGGTTGAAAGGACATCACAACCTTGTTTTCTAAAAGTTTAATAAAATTCACAGACACTAATATGTGTTAGGAGTTTTTGGTCTGCACCTTATGGTTATACGGAGCCAACAACACACAACGCGTAACTAGCCCAAACCTGACTTGCGAAACAAGTAGAATCAAGAAAGATTAGACCAATCGATAAATCGCCATAGCAACCTAGTGTTCCACTAGATTAAAAAGATTCAAAGGCACTAGAATTTGTTAGTAGTTTTTGATCTAAACCTTACGGCTATAAGAAGCCGACAACGCACAACAAGCAACTAGCCCAAACCTAACTTCCGAAACAAATAGAATCAAGAAAGATTAGACCAATGGATGAATCATCGTCACAACATGGAGTTCTACCACATTAATAAGATTCAAAGGCGCAAGAATGTATTACAAGTTTTTGATTTGCACCTTACGGATATAAGAAGCCAACAACACACAAGAGTAACTAGCCCAAACCTAACTTGCGAAACAAGTAGAATTAAGAAAGATTAGACCAATTGATGAATCGCCATCACAACCTAGTATTCCACTAGATTAATAAGATTCAAAGGCACCAGAATGTGTTAGTAGTTTTTGATTTGCCCCTAACGGATATAAGAGGCCAACAATGAACAACGAGTAACTAGCCCAAACTTAACTTGTGAAACAACTGAAATCAAGACAGATTAGAGCAATGGTTGAAAGGACATCACAACCTTGTTTTCTAAAAGATTAATAAGATTCACAGACACTAATATGTGTTAGGAGTTTTGAGTACGCACCTTATGGCTATAAGGAGCCAACAACACAACGCGTAACTAGCCCAAACCTAACTTGCGAAACAAGTAGAATCAAGAAAGATTAGACCAATCGATAATTCGCCATAACAACCTAGTGTTCCACTAGATTAATAAGATTCAAAGGCACTAGAATTTGTTAGTAGTTTTTGATCTAAATCTTACGGATTTAAGAAGCCGACAACGCACAACAAGCAACTAGCCCAAACCTAACTTCGGAAACAAATAGAATCAAGAAAGATTAGACCAATGGATGAATCATCGTCACAACTTGGGGTTCTACCACATTAATAAGATTCAAAAGCGCAAGATTGTATTAGAAGTTTTTGATTTGCACCTTACAGATATAAGAAGCCAACAACAAACAACGAGTAACTAGCCCAAACCTAACTTGCGAAACAAGTAGAATTAAGAAAGATTAGACCAATTGATGAATCGCCATCACAACAAAGTATTCCACGAGATTAATAAGATTCAAAGGCACCAGAATGTGTTAGTAGTTTTTGATTTGCCCCTAACGAATATAAGAGGCCAACAATGAACAACGAGTAACTAGCCCAAACTTAACGTGTGAAACAACTGAAATCAAGAAAGATTAGAGCAATGGTTGAAAGGACATCACAACCTTGTTTTCTAAAAGATTAATAAGATTCACAAACACTAATATGTGTTAGGAGTTTTTGGTCTGCACCTTATGGTTATACGGAGCCAACAACACACAAAGCGTAACTAGCCCAAACCTGACTTGCGAAACAAGTAGAATCAAGAAAGATTAGACCAATTGATAATTCGCCATAGCAACCTAGTGTTCCACTAGATTAATAAGATTCAAAGACACTAGAATTTGTTAGTAGTTTTTGATCTAAACCTTACGGCTATAAGAAGCCGACAACGCACAACAAGCAACTAGCCCAAACCTAACTTCCGAAACAAATAGAATCAAGAAAGATTAGACCAATGGATGAATAATCGTCACAACATGGAGTTCTACCGCATTAATAAGATTGAAAGGCGCAAGAATGTATTACAAGTTTTTGATTTGCACCTTACGGATGTAAGAAGCCAACAACACACAACGAGTAACTAGCCCAAACCTAACTTGCGAAACAAGTAGAATTAAGAAAGATTAGACCAATTGATGAATCGCCATCACAACCAAGTATTCCACTAGATTAATAAGATTCAAAGGCACCAGAATGTGTTAGTAGTTTTTGATTTGCCCCTAACGGATATAAGAGGCCAACAATGAACAACGAGTAACTAGCCCAAACTTAACTTGTGAAACAACTGAAATCAAGAAAGATTAGAGCAATGGTTGAAAGGACATCACAACCTTGTTTTCTAAAAGTTTAATAAGATTCACAGACACTAATTTGTGTTAGGAGTTTTTGGTATGCACCTTATGGTTATACGGAGCCAACAACACACAACGCGTAACTAGCCCAAACCTGACTTGCGAAACAAGTAGAATCAAGAAAGATTAGACCAATCGATAAATCGCCATAGCAACCTAGTGTTCCACTAGATTAAAAAGATTCAAAGGCACTAGAATTTGTTAGTAGTTTTTGATCTAAACCTTACGGCTATAAGAAGCCGACAACGCACAACAAGCAACTAGCCCAAACCTAACTTCCGAAACAAATAGAATCAAGAAAGATTAGACCAATGGATGAATCATCGTCACAACATGGAGTTCTACCACATTAATAAGATTCAAAGGCGCAAGAATGTATTACAAGTTTTGATTTGCACCTTACGGATATAAGAAGCCAACAACACACAACGAGTAACTAGCCCAAACCTAACTTGCGAAACAAGTAGAATTAAGAAAGATTAGACCAATTGATGAATCGCCATCACAACCTAGTATTCCACTAGATTAATAAGATTCAAAGGCACCAGAATGTGTTAGTAGTTTTTGATTTGCCCTAACGGATATAAGAGGCCAACAATGAACAACGAGTAACTAGCCCAAACTTAACTTGTGAAACAACTGAAATCAAGAAAGATTAGAGCAATGGTTGAAAGGACATCACAACCTTGTTTTCTAAAAGATTAATAAGATTCACAAACACTAATATGTGTTAGGAGTTTTTGGTCTGCACCTTATGGCTATAAGGAGCCAACAACACAAAACGCGTAACTAGCCCAAACCTAACTTGCGAAACAAGTAGAATCAAGAAAGATTAGACCAATCGATAAATCGCCATAACAACCTAGTGTTCCACTAGATTAATAAGATTCAAAGGCACTAGAATTTGTTAGTAGTTTTTGATCTAAACCTTACGGCTATAAGAAGCCGACAACGCACAACAAGCAACTAGCCCAAACCTAACTTCCGAAACAAATAGAATCAAGAAAGATTAGACCAATGGATGAATCATCGTCACAACTTGGGGTTCTACCACATTAATAAGATTCAAAGGCGCAAGAATGTATTAGAATTTTTGATTTGCACCTTACGGATATAAGAAGCCAACAACACACAACGAGTAACTAGCCCAAACCTAACTTGCGAAACAAGTAGAATTAAGAAAGATTAGACCAATTGATGAATCGCCATCACAACCTAGTATTCCACTAGATTAATAAGATTCAAAGGCATCAGAATGTGTTAGTAGTTTTTGATTTGCCCCTTACGGATATAAGAGGCCAACAATGAACAACGAGTAACTAGCCCAAACTTAACTTCTGAAACAACTGAAATCAAGAAAGATTAGAGCAATGGTTGAAAGGACATCACAACCTTGTTTTCTAAAAGTTTAATAAAATTCACAGACACTAATATGTGTTAGGAGTTTTTGGTCTGCACCTTATGGTTATACGGAGCCAACAACACACAAAGCGTAACTAGCCCAAACCTGACTTGCGAAACAAGTAGAATCAAGAAAGATTAGACCAATTGATAATTCGCCATAGCAACCTAGTGTTCCACTAGATTAATAAGATTCAAAGGCACTAGAATTTGTTAGTAGTTTTTGATCTAAACCTTACGGCTATAAGAAGCCGACAACGCACAACAAGCAACTAGCCCAAACCTAACTTCCGAAACAAATAGAATCAAGAAAGATTAGACCAATGGATGAATCATCGTCACAACATGGAGTTCTACCGCATTAATAAGATTCAAAGGCGCAAGAATGTATTACAAGTTTTTGATTTGCACCTTACGGATATAAGAAGCCAACAACACACAACGAGTAACTAGCCCAAACCTAACTTGCGAAACAAGTAGAATTAAGAAAGATTAGACCAATTGATGAATCGCCATCACAACCTAGTATTCCACTAGAATAATAAGATTCAAAGGCACCAGAATGTGTTAGCAGTTTCTGATTTGCCCCTAACGGATATAAGAGGCCAACAACGGACAACGAGTAACTAGCCCAAACTTAACTTGTGAAACAACTGAAATCAAGAAAGATTAGAGCAAAGGTTGAAAGGACATCACAACCTTGTTTTCTAAAAGATTAAAAAGATTCACAGACACTAATATGTGTTAGGAGTTTTAGTACGCACCTTATGGCTATTAGGAGCCAACAACACACACGCGTAACTAGCCCAAACCTAACTTGCGAAACAAGTAGAATCAAGAAAGATTAGACCAATCGATAAATCGCCATAGCAACCTAGTGTTCCACTAGATTAATAAGATTCAAAGGCACTAGAATTTGTTAGTAGTTTTGATCTAAACCTTACGGCTATAAGAAGCGACAACGCACAACAAGCAACTAGCCCAAACCTAACTTGAAACAAATAGAATCAAGAAAGATTAGACCAATGGATGAAACAGCGCCACAACATGGAGTTCTACCACATTAATAAGATTCAAAGGCGCAAGAATGTATTACAAGTTTTTGATTTGCACCTTACGGATATAAGAAGCCAACAACACACAAGAGTAACTAGCCCAAACCTAACTTGCGAAACAAGTAGAATTAAGAAAGATTAGACCAATTGATGAATCGCCATCACAACCTAGTATTCCACTAGATTAATAAGATTCAAAGGCACCAGAATGTGTTAGTAGTTTTTGATTTGCCCCTAACGGATATAAGAGGCCAACAATGAACAACGAGTAACTAGCCCAAACTTAACTTGTGAAACAACTGAAATCAAGAAAGATTAGAGCAATGGTTGAAAGGACATCACAACCTTGTTTTCTAAAAGATTAATAAGATTCACAGACACTAATATGTGTTAGGAGTTTTTGGTCTACACCATATGGCTATAAGGAGCCAACAACACACAACGTGTAACTAGCCCAAACCTAACTTGCGAAACAAGTAGAATCAAGAAAGATTACACCAATGGATGAAGCATCGTCACAACCTTGCGTTCTACTAGATTAATAGGATTCAAAGGCACTAGAATCTATTAGGAGTTTTTTATTTGCACGTTACGGATATAAGAAGCCAACAACACACAACGAGTAACTAGCCCAAACCTAACTTGCGAAACAAGTAGAATCAAGAAAGATTAGACCAATGGATAAATCGCCAAAACAACCTAGTGTTCCACTAGATTAATAAGATTCAAAGGCACTAGAATTTGTTAGTAGTTTTTAAGCTAAATCTTACGGCTATAAGAAGCCGACAACGCACAACAAACAACTAGTCCAAACCTAATTTGAGAAACAAATAGAATCAAGAAAGATTAGACAAATGCATGAATTATCGTCACAACCTGGGGTTCTACTACATTAATAAGATTCAAAGGCACAAGAATCTATTAGAAGTTTTTGATTTGCACCTTACGGATATAAGAAGCCAACAACACACAACGAGTAACTAGCCCAAACCTAACTTGCGAAACAAGTAGAATTAAGAAAGATTAGACCAATTGATGAATCGCCATCACAACCTAGTATTCCACTAGATTAATAAGATTCAAAGGCACGAATGTGTTAGTAGTTTTTGATTTGCCCCTTACGGATATAAGAGGCCAACAATGAACAACGAGTAACTAGCCCAAACTTAACTTCTGAAACAACTGAAATCAAGAAAGATTAGAGCAATGGTTGAAAGGACATCACAACCTTGTTTTCTAAAAGTTTAATAAAATTCACAGACACTAATATGTGTTAGGAGTTTTTGGTCTGCACCTTATGGTTATACGGAGCCAACAACACACAAAGCGTAACTAGCCCAAACCTGACTTGCGAAACAAGTAGAATCAAGAAAGATTAGACCAATCGATAAATCGCCATAACAACCTAGTGTTCCACTAGATTAATAAGATTCAAAGGCACTAGAATTTGTTAGTAGTATTTGATCTAAACCTTACGGCTATAAGAAGCCGAAAACGCACAACAAGCAACTAGCCCAAACCTAACTTCCGAAACAAATAGAATCAAGAAAGAATAGACCAATGGATGAATCATCGTCACAACATGGAGTTCTACCGCATTAATAAGATTGAAAGGCGCAAGAATGTATTACAAGTTTTTGATTTGCACCTTACGGATGTAAGAAGCCAACAACACACAACGAGTAACTAGCCCAAACCTAACTTGCGAAACAAGTAGAATTAAGAAAGATTAGACCAATTGATGAATCGCCATCACAACCAAGTATTCCACTAGATTAATAAGATTCAAAGGCACCAGAATGTGTTAGTAGTTTTTGATTTGCCCCTAACGGATATAAGAGGCCAACAATGAACAACGAGTAACTAGCCCAAACTTAACTTGTGAAACAACTGAAATCAAGAAAGATTAGAGCAATGGTTGAAAGGACATTAGAACCTTGTTTTCTAAAAGTTTAATAAGACTCACAGACACTAATATGTGTTAGGAGTTTTTGGTCTGCACCTTATGGTTATACGGAGCCAACAAAACACAACGCGTAACTAGCCCAAACCTAACTTGCGAAACAAGTAGAATCAAGAAAGATTAGACCAATCGATAAATCGCCATAGCAACCTAGTGTTCCACTAGATTAATAAGATTCAAATGCACTAGAATTTGTTAGTAGTTTTTTATCTAAACCTTACGGCTATAAGAAGCCGAAAACGCACAACAAGCAACTAGCCCAAACCTAACTTTCGAAACAAATAGAATCCAGAATGATTAGACCAATGGATGAATCGTCGTCACAACATGGAGTTCTACCACATTAATAAGATTCAAAGGCGCAAGAATGTATTACAAGTTTTTGATTTGCACCTTACGGATATAAGAAGCCAACAACACACAAGAGTAACTAGCCCAAACCTAACTTGCGAAACAAGTAGAATTAAGAAAGATTAGACCAATTGATGAATCGCCATCACAACCTAGTATTCCACTAGATTAATAAGATTCAAAGGCACCAGAATGTGTTAGTAGTTTTTGATTTGCCCCTTACGGATATAAGATGCCAACAATGAACAACGAGTAACTAGCCCAAACTTAACTTCTGAAACAACTGAAATCAAGAAAGATTAGAGCAATGGTTGAAAGGACATCACAACCTTGTTTTCTAAAAGTTTAATAAGATTCACAGACACTAATATGTGTTAGGAGTTTTTGGTCTGCACCTTATGGTTATACGGAGCCAACAACTCACACAGCGTAACTAGCCCAAACCTAACTTGCGAAACAAGTAGAATCAAGAAAGATTAGACCAATCGATAAATCGCCATAACAACCTAGTGTTCCACTAGATTAATAAGATTCAAAGGCACTAGAATTTGTTAGTAGTTTTTGATCTAAACCTTACGGCTATAAGAAGCCGAAAACGCACAACAAGCAACTAGCCCAAACCTAACTTCCGAAACAAATAGAATCAAGAAAGATTAGACCAATGGATGAATCATCGTCACAACATGGAGTTCTACCACATTAATAAGATTCAAAGGCGCAAGAATGTATTACAAGTTTTTGATTTGCACCTTACGGATATAAGAAGCCAACAACACACAAGAGTAACTAGCCCAAACCTAACTTGCGAAACAAGTAGAATTAAGAAAGATTAGACCAATTGATGAATCGCCATCACAACCTAGTATTCCACTAGATTAATAAGATTCAAAGGCACCAGAATGTGTTAGTAGTTTTTGATTTGCCCTAACGGATATAAGAGGCCAACAATGAACAACGAGTAACTAGCCCAAACTTAACTTGTGAAACAACTGAAATCAAGAAAGATTAGAGCAATGGTTGAAAGGACATCACAACCTTGTTTTCTAAAAGATTAATAAGATTCACAGACACTAATATGTGTTAGGAGTTTTTGGTCTGCACCTTATGGCTATAAGGAGCCAACAACACAACGCGCAACTAGCCCAAACCTAACTTGCGAAACAAGTAGAATCAAGAAAGATTACACCAATGGATGAAGCATCGTCACAACCTTGCGTTCTACTAGATTAATAGGATTCAAAGGCACTAGAATCTATTAGGTTTTTTTTATTTGCACCTTACGGATATAAGAAGCCAACAACACACAACGAGTAACTAGCCCAAACCTAACTTGCGAAACAAGTAGAATCAAGAAAGATTAGACCAATGGATAAATCGCCATAACAACCTAGTGTTCCACTAGATTAATAAGATTCAAAGGCACTAGAATTTGTTAGTAGTTTTTGATCTAAACCTTACGGCTATAAGAAGCCGACAACGCACAACAAGCAACTAGCCCAAACCTAACTTCCGAAACAAATAGAATCAAGAAAGATTAGACCAATGGATGAATCATCGTCACAACATGGAGTTCTACCACATTAATAAGATTCAAAGGCGCAAGAATGTATTACAAGTTTTTTTATTTGCACCTTACGGATATAAGAAGCCAACAACACACAACGAGTAACTATCCCAAACCTAACTTGCGAAACAAATAGAATCAAGAAAGATTAGACCAGTGGATAAATCGCCATAACACCTTACTATTCCACTTGATTAATAAGATTCAAAGGCACTAGAATCTGTTAGTAATTTTTGATTTGCCCCTTACGGATATAAGAGGCCAACAATGAACAACGAGTAACTTGCCCAAACTTAACTTGCGAAACAACTGAAATCAAGAAAGATTAGAGCAATGGTTGAAAGGACATCACAACCTTGTTTTCTAAATGATTAATAAGATTCACAGACACTAATATGTGTTAGGAGTTTTTGGTCTGCACCTTATGGCTATAAGGAGCCAACAACACACAACGCGTAACTAGCCCAAACCTAACTTGCGAAACAAGTAGAATCAAGAAAGATTAGACCAATCGATAAATCGCCATAACAACCTAGTGTTCCACTAGATTAATAAGATTCAAAGGCACTAGAATTTGTTAGTAGTTTTTGATCTAAACCTTACGGCTATAAGAAGCCGACAACGCACAACAAGCAACTAGCCCAAACCTAACTTCCGAAACAAATAGAATCAAGAAAGATTAGACCAATGGATGAATCATCGTCACAACATGGAGTTCTACCACATTAATAAGATTCAAAGGCGCAAGAATGTATTACAAGTTTTTGATTTGCACCTTACGGATATAAGAAGCCAACAACACACAAGAGTAACTAGCCCAAACCTAACTTGCGAAACAAGTAGAATTAAGAAAGATTAGACCAATTGATGAATCGCCATCACAACCTAGTATTCCACTAGATTAATAAGATTCAAAGGCACCAGAATGTGTTAGTAGTTTTTGATTTGCCTCTTACGGATATAAGATGCCAACAATGAACAACGAGTAACTAGCCCAAACTTAACTTCTGAAACAACTGAAATCAAGAAAGATTAGAGCAATGGTTGAAAGGACATCACAACCTTGTTTTCTAAAAGTTTAATAAGATTCACAGACACTAATATGTGTTAGGAGTTTTTGGTCTGTACCTTATGGTTATACGGAGCCAACAACACACAACGCGTAACTAGCCCAAACCTAACTTGCGAAACAAGTAGAATCATGAAAGATTAGACCAATCGATAAATCGCCATAGCAACCTAGTGTTCCACTAGATTAATAAGATTCAAAGGCACTAGAATTTGTTAGTAGTTTTTGATCTAAACCTTACGGCTATAAGAAGCCGACAACGCACAACAAGCAACTAGCCCAAACCTAACTTCCGAAACAAATAGAATCAAGAAAGATTAGACCAATGGATGAATCATCGTCACAACATGGAGTTCTACCACATTAATAAGATTCAAAGGCGCAAGAATGTATTACAAGTTTTTGATTTCCACCTTACGGATATAAGAAGCCAACAACACACAAGAGTAACTAGCCCAAACCTAACTTGCGAAACAAGTAGAATTAAGAAAGATTAGACCAATTGATGAATCGCCATCACAACCTAGTATTCCACTAGATTAATAAGATTCAAAGGCACCAGAATGTGTTAGTAGTTTTTGATTTGCCCCTAACGGATATAAGAGGCCAACAATGAACAAAGAGTAACTAGCCCAAACTTAACTTGTGAAACAACTGAAATCAAGAAAGATTAAAGCAATGGTTGAAAGGACATCACAACCTTGTTTTCTAAAAGATTAATAAGATTCACAGACACTAATATGTGTTAGGAGTTTTTGGTCTGCACCTTATGGCTATAAGGAGCCAACAACACACAACGCGCAACTAGCCCAAACCTAACTTGCGAAACAAGTAGAATCAAGAACGATTACACCAATGGATGAAGCATCATCACAACCTTGTGTTCTACTAGATTAATAGGATTCAAAGGCACTAGAATCTATTAGGTTTTTTTTATTTGCACCTTACGGATATAAGAAGCCAACAACACACAACGACTAACTAGCCCAAACCTAACTTGCGAAACAAGTAGAATCAAGAAAGATTAGACCAATGGATAAATCGCCATAACAACCTAGTGTTCCACTAGATAAATAAGATTCAAAGGCACTAGAATTTATTAGTAGTTTTTGATCTAAATCTTACGGATTTAAGAAGCCGACAACGCACAACAAGCAACTAGCCCAAACCTAACTTCGGAAACAAATAGAATCAAGAAAGATTAGACCAATGGATGAATCATCGTCACAACTTTGGGTTCTACCACATTAATAAGATTCAAAAGCGCAAGATTGTATTAGAAGTTTTTGATTTGCACCTTAGAGATATAAGAAGCCAACAACAAACAACGAGTAACTAGCCCAAACCTAACTTGCGAAACAAGTAGAATTAAGAAAGATTAGACCAATTGATGAATCGCCATCACAACAAAGTATTCAACGAGATTAATAAGATTCAAAGGCACCAGAATGTGTTAGTAGTTTTTGATTTGCCCCTAACGAATATAAGAGGCCAACAATGAACAACGAGTAACTAGCCCAAACTTAACGTGTGAAACAACTGAAATCAAGAAAGATTAGAGCAATGGTTGAAAGGACATCACAACCTTGTTTTCTAAAAGTTTAATAAAATTCACAAACACTAATATGTGTTAGGAGTTTTTGGTCTGCACCTTATGGTTATACGGAGCCAACAACACACAAAGCGTAACTAGCCCAAACCTGACTTGCGAAACAAGTAGAATCAAGAAAGATTAGACCAATCGATAAATCGCCATAACAACCTAGTGTTCCACTAGATTAATAAGATTCAAAGGCACTAGAATTTGTTAGTAGTTTTTGATCTAAACCTTACGGCTATAAGAAGCCGACAACGCACAACAAGCAACTAGCCCAAACCTAACTTCCGAAACAAATAGAATCAAGAAAGATTAGACCAATGGATGAATCATCGTCACAACCTGGAGTTCTACCGCATTAATAAGATTCAAAGGCGCAAGAATGTATTACAAGTTTTTGATTTGCACCTTACGGATATAAGAAGCCAACAACACACAACGAGTAACTAGCCCAAACCTAACTTGCGAAACAAGTAGAATTAAGAAAGATTAGACCAATTGATGAATCGCCATCACAACCTAGTATTCCACTAGAATAATAAGATTCAAAGGCACCAGAATGTGTTAGTAGTTTCTGATTTGCCCCTAACGGATATAAGAGGCCAACAATGAACAACGAGTAACTAGCCCAAACTTAACTTGTGAAACAACTGAAATCAAGAAAGATTAGAGCAATGGTTGAAAGGACATCACAACCTTGTTTTCTAAAAGATTAATAAGATTCACAGACACTAATATGTGTTAGGAGTTTTGAGTGCACCTTATGGCTATAAGGAGCCAACAACACAAAGCAGCGTAACTAGCCCAAACCTAACTTGCGAAACAAGTAGAATCAAGAAAGATTAGACCAATCGATAAATCGCCATAACAACCTTGTGTTCCACTAGATTAATAAGATTCAAAGGCAGTAGAATTTGTTAGTAGTTTTTGATCTAAACCTTACGGCTATAAGAAGCCGACAACGCACAACAAGCAACTAGCCCAAACCTAACTTCCGGAACAAATAGAATGAAGAAAGATTAGACCAATGGATGAATCTTCGTCAGAACTTGTGGTTCTACCACATTAATAAGATTCAAAGGCGCAAGAATGTATTACAAGTTTTTGATTTCCACCTTACGGATATAAGAAGCCAACAACACACAAGAGTAACTAGCCCAAACCTAACTTGCGAAACACGTAGAATTAAGAAAGATTAGACCAATTGATGAATCGCCATCACAACCTAGTATTCCACTAGATTAATAAGATTCAAAGGCACCAGAATGTGTTAGTAGTTTTTGATTTGCCCCTAACGGATATAAGAGGCCAACAATGAACAACGAGTAACTAGCCCAAACTTAACTTGTGAAACAACTGAAATCAAGAAAGATTAGAGCAATGGTTGAAAGGACATCACAACCTTGTTTTCTAAAAGATTAATAAGATTCACAAACACTAATATGTGTTAGGAGTTTTTAGTGCACCACATGGCTATAAGGAGCCAACAACACACAACGCGTAACTAGCCCAAACCTAACTTGCGAAACAAGTAGAATCAAGAAAGATTAGACCAATCGATAAATCGCCATAGCAACCTAGTGTTCCACTAGATTAATAAGATTCAAAGGCACTAGAATTTGTTAGTAGTTTTTGATCTAAACTTTACGGCTATAAGAAGCCGACAACGCACAACAAGCAACTAGCCCAAACCTAACTTCGAAACAAATAGAATCAAGAAAGATTAGACTAATGGATGAATCATCGTCACAACATGGAGTTCTACCACATTAATAAGATTCAAAGGCGCAAGAATGTATTACAAGTTTTTGATTTCCACCTTACGGATATAAGAAGCCAACAACACACAAGAGTAACTAGCCCAAACCTAACTTGCGAAACAAGTAGAATTAAGAAAGATTAGACCAATTGATGAATCGCCATCACAACCTAGTATTCCACTAGATTAATAAGATTCAAAGGCACCAGAATGTGTTAGTAGTTTTTGATTTGCCCCTAACGGATATAAGAGGCCAACAATGAACAACGAGTAACAAGCCCAAACTTAACTTGTGAAACAACTGAAATCAAGACAGATTAGAGCAATGGTTGAAAGGACATCACAACCTTGTTTTCTAAAAGATTAATAAGATTCACAGACACTAATATGTGTTAGGAGTTTTTGGTCTGCACCTTATGGCTATAAGGAGCCAACAACACACAACGCGCAACTAGCCCAAACCTAACTTGCGAAACAAGTAGAATCAAGAAAGATTACACCAATGGATGAAGCATCGTCACAACCTTGCGTTCTACTAGATTAATAGGATTCAAAGGCACTAGAATCTATTAGGTTTTTTTTATTTGCACCTTACGGATATAAGAAGCCAACAACACACAACGAGTAACTAGCCCAAACCTAACTTGCGAAACAAGTAGAATCAAGAAAGATTAGACCAATGGATAAATCGCCAGAACAACCTAGTGTTCCACTAGATTAATAAGATTCAAAGGCACTAGAATTTGTTAGTAGTTTTTGATCTAAACCTTACGGCTATAAGAAGCCGACAACGCACAACAAGCAACTAGCCCAAACCTAACTTCCGAAACAAATAGAATCAAGAAAGATTAGACTAATGGATGAATCATCGTCACAACATGGAGTTCTACCACATTAATAAGATTCAAAGGCGCAAGAATGTATTACAAGTTTTTGATTTCCACCTTACGGATATAAGAAGCCAACAACACACAAGAGTAACTAGCCCAAACCTAACTTGCGAAACAAGTAGAATTAAGAAAGATTAGACCAATTGATGAATCGCCATCACAACCTAGTATTCCACTAGATTAATAAGATTCAAAGGCACCAGAATGTGTTAGTAGTTTTTGATTTGCCCCTAACGGATATAAGAGGCCAACAATGAACAACGAGTAACTAGCCCAAACTTAACTTGTGAAACAACTGAAATCAAGAAAGATTAGAGCAATGGTTGAAAGGACATCACAACCTTGTTTTCTAAAAGTTTAATAAGATTCACAGACACTAATATGTGTTAGGAGTTTTTGGTCTGCACCTTATGGTTATACGGAGCCAACAACACACAAAGCGTAACTAGCCCAAACCTGACTTGCGAAACAAGTAGAATCAAGAAAGATTAGACCAATCGATAAATCGCCATAGCAACCTAGTGTTCCACTAGATTAATAAGATTCAAATGCACTAGAATTTGTTAGTAGTTTTTTATCTAAACCTTACGGCTATAAGAAGCCGAAAACGCACAACAAGCAACTAGCCCAAACCTAACTTTCGAAACAAATAGAATCCAGAATGATTAGACCAATGGATGAATCGTCGTCACAACATGGAGTTCTACCACATTAATAAGATTCAAAGGCGCAAGAATGTATTACAAGTTTTTGATTTGCACCTTACGGATATAAGAAGCCAACAACACACAAGAGTAACTAGCGCAAACCTAACTTGCGAAACAAGTAGAATTAAGAAAGATTAGACCAATTGATGAATCGCCATCACAACCTAGTATTCCACTAGATTAATAAGATTCAAAGGCACCAGAATGTGTTAGTAGTTTTTGATTTGCCCCTAACGGATATAAGAGGCCAACAATGAACAACGAGTAACTAGCCCAAACTTAACTTGTGAAACAACTGAAATCAAGAAAGATTAGAGCAATGGTTGAAAGGACATCACAACCTTGTTTTCTAAAAGATTAATAAGATTCACAGACACTAATATGTGTTAGGAGTTTTTAGTACGCACCTTATGGCTATAAGGAGCCAACAACACAAAGCAGCGTAACTAGCCCAAACCTAACTAGCGAAACAAGTAGAATCAAGAAAGATTAGACCAATCGATAAATCGCCATAACAACCTAGTGTTCCACTAGATTAATAAGATTCAAAGGCACTAGAATTTGTTAGTAGTATTTGATCTAAACCTTACGGCTATAAGAAGCCGAAAACGCACAACAAGCAACTAGCCCAAACCTAACTTCCGAAACAAATAGAATCAAGAAAGATTAGACCAATGGATGAATCATCGTCACAACATGGAGTTCTACCACATTAATAAGATTCAAAGGCGCAAGAATGTATTAGAAGTTTTTGATTTGCACCTTACGGATATAAGAAGCCAACAACACACAACGAGTAACTAGCCCAAACCTAACTTGCGAAACAAGTAGAATTAAGAAAGATTAGACCAATTGATGAATCGCCATCACAACCTAGTATTCCACTAGATTAATAAGATTCAAAGGCATCAGAATGTGTTAGTAGTTTTTGATTTGCCCCTTACGGATATAAGAGGCCAACAATGAACAACGAGTAACTAGCCCAAACTTAACTTGTGAAACAATTGAAATCAAGAAAGATTAGAGCAATGGTTGAAAGGACATCACAACCTTGTTTTCTAAAAGTTTAATAAGATTCACAGACACTAATATGTGTTAGGAGTTTTTAGTGCACCTTATGGTTATACGGAGCCAACAACACACAACGCGTAACTAGCCCAAACCTAACTTGCGAAACAAGTAGAATCATGAAAGATTAGACCAATCGATAAATCGCCATAGCAACCTAGTGTTCCACTAGATTAATAAGATTCAAAGGCACTAGAATTTGTTAGTAGTTTTTGATCTAAACCTTACGGCTATAAGAAGCCGACAACGCACAACAAGCAACTAGCCCAAACCTAACTTCCGAAACAAATAGAATCAAGAAAGATTAGACCAATGGATGAATCATCGTCACAACATGGAGTTCTACCACATTAATAAGATTCAAAGGCGCAAGAATGTATTACAAGTTTTTGATTTGCACCTTACGGATATAAGAAGCCAACAACACACAACGAGTAACTAGCCCAAACCTAACTTGCGAAACAAGTAGAATTAAGAAAGATTAGACCAATTGATGAATCGCCATCACAACCTAGTATTCCACTAGAATAATAAGATTCAAAGGCACCAGAATGTGTTAGTAGTTTCTGATTTGCCCCTAACGGATATAAGAGGCCAACAATGAACAACGAGTAACTAGCCCAAACTTAACTTGTGAAACAACTGAAATCAAGAAAGATTAGAGCAATGGTTGAAAGGACATCACAACCTTGTTTTCTAAAAGATTAATAAGATTCACAGACACTAATATGTGTTAGGAGTTTTGAGTGCACCTTACGGCTATAAGGAGCCAACAACACACAACGCGCAACTAGCCCAAACCTAACTTGCGAAACAAGTAGAATCAAGAAAGATTACAACAATGGATGAAGCATCGTCACAACCTTGCGTTCTACTAGATTAATAGGATTCAAAGGCACTAGAATCTATTAGGTTTTTTTTATTTGCACCTTACGGATATAAGAAGCCAACAACACACAACGAGTAACTAGCCCAAACCTAACTTGCGAAACAAGTAGAATCAAGAAAGATTAGACCAATGGATAAGTCGCCAGAACAACCTAGTGTTCCACTAGATTAATAAGATTCAAAGGCACTAGAATTTGTTAGTAGTTTTTGATCTAAACTTTACGGCTATAAGAAGCCGACAACGCACAACAAGCAACTAGCCCAAACCTAACTTCGAAACAAATAGAATCAAGAAAGATTAGACTAATGGATGAATCATCGTCACAACATGGAGTTCTACCACATTAATAAGATTCAAAGGCGCAAGAATGTATTACAAGTTTTTGATTTGCACCTTACGGATATAAGAAGCCAACAACACACAACGAGTAACTAGCCCAAACCTAACTTGCGAAACAAGTAGAATTAAGAAAGATTAGACCAATTGATGAATCGCCATCACAACCTAGTATTCCACTAGATTAATAAGATTCAAAGGCACCAGAATGTGTTAGTAGTTTTTGATTTGCCCCTAACGGATATAAGAGGCCAACAATGAACAACGAGTAACTAGCCCAAACTTAACTTGTGAAACAACTGAAATCAAGAAAGATTAGAGCAATGGTTGAAAGGACATCACAACCTTGTTTTCTAAAAGATTAATAAGATTCACAGACACTAATATGTGTTAGGAGGTTTTAATGCGCACTTTATGGTTATACGGAGCCAACAACACACAAAGCGTAACTAGCCCAAACCTAACTTGCGAAACAAGTAGAATCAAGAAAGATTAGACCAATCGATAATTCGCCATAGCAACCTAGTGTTCCACTAGATTAATAAGATTCAAAGGCACTAGAATTTGTTAGTAGTTTTTGATCTAAACCTTACGGCTATAAGAAGCCGACAACGCACAACAAGCAACTAGCCCAAACCTAACTTCGGAAACAAATAGAATCCAGAAAGATTAGACCAATGGATGAATCATCGTCACAACATGGAGTTCTACCACATTAATAAGATTCAAAGGCGCAAGAATGTATTACAAGTTTTTGATTTGCACCTTACGGATATAAGAAGCCAACAACACACAACGAGTAACTAGCCCAAACCTAACTTGCGAAACAAGTAGAATTAAGAAAGATTAGACCAATTGATGAATCGCCATCACAACCTAGTATTCCACTAGATTAATAAGATTCAAAGGCACCAGAATGTGTTAGTAGTTTCTGATTTGCCCCTAACGGATATAAGAGGCCAACAATGAACAACGAGTAACTAGCCCAAACTTAACTTGTGAAACAACTGAAATCAAGAAAGATTAGAGCAATGGTTGAAAGGACATCACAACCTTGTTTTCTAAAAGATTAATAAGATTCACAGACACTAATATGTGTTAGGAGTTTTTGGTCTGCACCTTATGGTTATACGGAGCCAACAACTCACAACGAGTAACTAGCCCAAACCTGACTTGCGAAACAAGTAGAATCAAGAAAGATTAGACCAATCGATAATTCGCCATAGCAACCTAGTGTTCCACTAGATTAATAAGATTCAAAGGCACTAGAATTTGTTAGTAGTTTTTGATCTAAACCTTACGGCTATAAGAAGCCGACAACGCACAACAAGCAACTAGCCCAAACCTAACTTCCGAAACAAATAGAATCAAGAAAGATTAGACCAATGGATGAATCATCGTCACAACATGGAGTTCTACCACATTAATAAGATTCAAAGGCGCAAGAATGTATTACAAGTTTTGATTTGCACCTTACGGATATAAGAAGCCAACAACACACAACGAGTAACTAGCCCAAACCTAACTTGCGAAACAAGTAGAATTAAGAAAGATTAGACCAATTGATGAATCGCCATCACAACCTAGTATTCCACTAGATTAATAAGATTCAAAGGCACCAGAATGTGTTAGTAGTTTTTGATTTGCCCCTAACGGATATAAGAGGCCAACAATGAACAACGAGTAACTAGCCCAAACTTAACTTGTGAAACAACTGAAATCAAGAAAGATTAGAGCAATGGTTGAAAGGACATCACAACCTTGTTTTCTAAAAGATTAATAAGATTCACAGACACTAATATGTGTTAGGAGTTTTTGGTCTGCACCTTATGGCTATAAGGAGCCAACAACACACAACGCGTAACTAGCCCAAACCTAACTTGCGAAACAAGTAGAATCAAGAAAGATTAGACCAATCGATAAATCGCCATAACAACCTTGTGTTCCACTAGATTAATAAGATTCAAAGGCAGTAGAATTTGTTAGTAGTTTTTGATCTAAACCTTACGGCTATAAGAAGCCGACAACGCACAACAAGCAACTAGCCCAAACCTAACTTCCGGAACAAATAGAATGAAGAAAGATTAGACCAATGGATGAATCTTCGTCAGAACTTGTGGTTCTACCACATTAATAAGATTCAAAGGCGCAAGAATGTATTACAAGTTTTTGATTTCCACCTTACGGATATAAGAAGCCAACAACACACAAGAGTAACTAGCCCAAACCTAACTTGCGAAACAAGTAGAATTAAGAAAGATTAGACCAATTGATGAATCGCCATCACAACCTAGTATTCCACTAGATTAATAAGATTCAAAGGCACCAGAATGTGTTAGTAGTTTTTGATTTGCCCCTAACGGATATAAGAGGCCAACAATGAACAACGAGTAACTAGCCCAAACTTAACTTGTGAAACAACTGAAATCAAGAAAGATTAGAGCAATGGTTGAAAGGACATCACAACCTTGTTTTCTAAAAGATTAATAAGATTCACAGACACAAATATGTGTTACGAGTTTTTGATTTGCACCTTACGGATATACAAAGCCAACAACACACAACGAGTAACTAGCCCAAACCTAACTTGCGAAACAAGTAGAATTAAGAAAGATTAGACCAATCGATAAATCGCCATAACAACCTAGTGTTCCACTAGATTAATAAGATTCAAAGGCACTAGAATTTGTTAGTAGTTTTTGATCTAAACCTTACGGCTATAAGAAGCCGACAACGCACAACAAGCAACTAGCCCAAACCTAACTTCCGAAACAAATAGAATCATGAAAGATTAGACCAATGGATGAATCATCGTAAGAACATGGAGTTCTACCACATTAATAAGATTTAAAGGCGCAAGAATGTATTACAAGTTTTTGATTTGCACCTTACAGATATAAGAAGCCAACAACACACAACGAGTAACTAGCCCAAACCTAACTTGCGAAACAAGTAGAATTAAGAAAGATTAGACCAATTGATGAATCGCCATCACAACCTAGTATTCCCCGAGATTAATAAGATTCAAAGGCACCAGAATGTGTTAGTAGTTTTTGATTTGCCCCTAACGGATATAAGAGGCCAACAATGAACAAAGAGTAACTAGCCCAAACTTAACTTGTGAAACAACTGAAATCAAGAAAGATTAAAGCAATGGTTGAAAGGACATCACAACCTTGTTTTCTAAAAGATTAATAAGATTCACAGACACTAATATGTGTTAGGAGTTTTTGGTCTGCACCTTATGGCTATAAGGAGCCAACAACACACAACGCGCAACTAGCCCAAACCTAACTTGCGAAACAAGTAGAATCAAGAACGATTACACCAATGGATGAAGCATCATCACAACCTTGTGTTCTACTAGATTAATAGGATTCAAAGGCACTAGAATCTATTAGGTTTTTTTTATTTGCACCTTACGGATATAAGAAGCCAACAACACACAACGACTAACTAGCCCAAACCTAACTTGCGAAACAAGTAGAATCAAGAAAGATTAGACCAATTGATAATTCGCCATAGTAACCTAGTGTTCCACTAGATTAATAAGATTCAAAGGCACTAGAATTTGTTAGTAGTTTTTGATCTAAACCTTACGGCTATAAGAAGCCGACAACGCACAACAAGCAACTAGCCCAAACCTAACTTCCGAAACAAATAGAATCATGAAAGATTAGACCAATGGATGAATCATCGTCAGAACATGGAGTTCTACCACATTAATAAGATTTAAAGGCGCAAGAATGTATTACAAGTTTTTGATTTGCACCTTACGGATATAAGAAGCCAACAACACACAACGAGTAACTAGCCCAAACCTAACTTGCGAAACAAGTAGAATTAAGAAAGATTAGACCAATTGATGAATCGCCATCACAACCTAGTATTCCACTAGATTAATAAGATTCAGAGGCACCAGAATGTGTTAGTAGTTTTTGATTTGCCCCTAACGGATATAAGAGGCCAACAATGAACAACGAGTAACTAGCCCAAACTTAACTTCTGAAACAACTGAAATCAAGAAAGATTAGAGCAATGGTTGAAAGGACATCACAACCTTGTTTTCTAAAAGATTAATAAGATTCACAGACACTAATATGTGTTAGGAGTTTTTGGTCTGCACCTTATGGCTATAAGGAGCCAACAACACAAAACGCGTAACTAGCCCAAACCTAACTTGCGAAACAAGTAGAATCAAGAAAGATTAGACCAATCGATAATTCGCCATAGCAACCTAGTGTTCCACTAGATTAATAAGATTCAAAGGCACTAGAATTTGTTAGTAGTTTTTGATCTAAACCTTACGGCTATAAGAAGCCGACAACGCACAACAAGCAACTAGCCCAAACCTAACTTCCGAAACAAATAGAATCAAGAAAGATTAGACCAATGGATGAATCATCGTCACAACATGGAGTTCTACCGCATTAATAAGATTCAAAGGCGCAAGAATGTATTACAAGTTTTTGATTTGCACCTTACGGATATAAGAAGCCAACAACACACAACGAGTAACTAGCCCAAACCTAACTTGCGAAACAAGTAGAATTAAGAAAGATTAGACCAATTGATGAATCGCCATCACAACCTAGTATTCCACTAGATTAATAAGATTCAGAGGCACGAGAATGTGTTAGAGTTTTGATTTGCCCCTAAAGGATATAAGAGGCCAACAATGAACAACGAGTAACTAGCCCAAACTTAACTTGTGAAACAACTGAAATCAAGAAAGATTAGAGCAATGGTTGAAAGGACATCACAACCTTGTTTTCTAAAAGATTAATAAGATTCACAGACACTAATATGTGTTAGGAGTTTTGGGTCTGCACCTTATGGTTATAAGGAGCCAACAACACACAACGTAACTAGCCCAAACCTGACTTGCGAAACAAGTAGAATCAAGAAAGATTAGACCAATCGATAAATCGCCATAGCAACCTAGTGTTCAACTAGATTAAAAAGATTCAAAGGCACTAGAATTTGTTAGTAGTTTTTGATCTAAACCTTACGGCTATAAGGAGCTAATAACACACAACAAGCAACTAGGCCAAACCTAAATTGGCAAACAAATAGAATCATGAAAGATTAGACCAATGGATGAATCATCGTCAGAACATGGAGTTCTACCACATTAATAAGATTTAAAGGCGCAAGAATGTATTACAAGTTTTTGATTTGCACCTTACAGATATAAGAAGCCAACAACAAACAACGAGTAACTAGCCCAAACCTAACTTGCGAAACAAGTAGAATTAAGAAAGATTAGACCAATTGATGAATCGCCATCACAACCTAGTATTCCACTAGATTAATAAGATTCAAAGGCACCAGAATGTGTTAGTAGTTTTTGATTTGCCCCTAACGGATATAAGAGGCCAACAATGAACAACGAGTAACTAGCCCAAACTTAACTTGTGAAACAACTGAAATCAAGAAAGATTAGAGCAATGGTTGAAAGGACATCACAACCTTGTTTTCTAAAAGATTAATAAGATTCACAGACACTAATATGTGTTAGGAGTTTTTGGTCTGCACCTTATGGCTATAAGGAGCCAACAACACAAAACGCGTAACTAGCCCAAACCTAACTTGCGAAACAAGTAGAATCAAGAAAGATTAGACCAATCGATAAATCGCCATAACAACCTAGTGTTCCACTAGATTAATAAGATTCAAAGGCACTAGAATTTGTTAGTAGTATTTGATCTAAACCTTACGGCTATAAGAAGCCGAAAACGCACAACAAGCAACTAGCCCAAACCTAACTTCCGAAACAAATAGAATCAAGAAAGATTAGACCAATGGATGAATCATCGTCACAACTTGGGGTTCTACCACATTAATAAGATTCAAAGGCGCAAGATTGTATTAGAAGTTTTTGATTTGCACCTTACGGATATAAGAAGCCAACAACACACAACGAGTAACAAGCCCAAACCTAACTTGCGAAACAAGTAGAATTAAGAAAGATTAGACCAATTGATGAATCGCCATCACAACCTAGTATTCCACTAGATTAATAAGATTCAAAGGCATCAGAATGTGTTAGTAGTTTTTGATTTGCCCCTTACGGATATAAGAGGCCAACAATGAACAACGAGTAACTAGCCCAAACTTAACTTCTGAAACAACTGAAATCAAGAAAGATTAGAGCAATGGTTGAAAGGACATCACAACCTTGTTTTCTAAAAGATTAATAAGATTCACAGACACTAATATGTGTTAGGAGTTTTTGGTCTGCACCTTATGGTTATACGGAGCCAACAACACACAACGCGTAACTAGCCCAAACCTGACTTGCGAAACAAGTAGAATCAAGAAAGATTAGACCAATCGATAAATCGCCATAACAACCTAGTGTTCCACTAGATTAATAAGATTCAAAGGCACTAGAATTTGTTAGTAGTTTTTGATCTAAACCTTACGGCTATAAGAAGCCGACAACGCACAACAAGCAACTAGCCCAAACCTAACTTCGAAACAAATAGAATCAAGAAAGATTAGACTAATGGATGAATCATCGTCACAACATGGAGTTCTACCACATTAATAAGATTCAAAGGCGCAAGAATGTATTACAAGTTTTTGATTTCCACCTTACGGATATAAGAAGCCAACAACACACAAGAGTAACTAGCCCAAACCTAACTTGCGAAACAAGTAGAATTAAGAAAGATTAGACCAATTGATGAATCGCCATCACAACCTAGTATTCCACTAGATTAATAAGATTCAAAGGCACCAGAATGTGTTAGTAGTTTTTGATTTGCCCCTAACGGATATAAGAGGCCAACAATGAACAAAGAGTAACTAGCCCAAACTTAACTTGTGAAACAACTGAAATCAAGAAAGATTAAAGCAATGGTTGAAAGGACATCACAACCTTGTTTTCTAAAAGATTAATAAGATTCACAGACACTAATATGTGTTAGGAGTTTTTGGTCTGCACCTTATGGCTATAAGGAGCCAACAACACACAACGCGCAACTAGCCCAAACCTAACTTGCGAAACAAGTAGAATCAAGAACGATTACACCAATGGATGAAGCATCATCACAACCTTGTGTTCTACTAGATTAATAGGATTCAAAGGCACTAGAATCTATTAGGTTTTTTTTATTTGCACCTTACGGATATAAGAAGCCAACAACACACAACGACTAACTAGCCCAAACCTAACTTGCGAAACAAGTAGAATCAAGAAAGATTAGACCAATGGATAAATCGCCATAACAACCTAGTGTTCCACTAGATTAATAAGATTCAAAGGCACTAGAATTTATTAGTAGTTTTTGATCTAAATCTTACGGATTTAAGAAGCCGACAACGCACAACAAGCAACTAGCCCAAACCTAACTTCCGAAACAAATAGAATCAAGAAAGATTAGACCAATGGATGAATCATCGTCACAACTTGGGGTTCTACCACATTAATAAGATTCAAAGGCGCAAGAATGTATTAGAAGTTTTTGATTTGCACCTTACGGATATAAGAAGCCAACAACACACAACGAGTAACAAGCCCAAACCTAACTTGCGAAACAAGTAGAATTAAGAAAGATTAGACCAATTGATGAATCGCCATCACAACCTAGTATTCCACTAGATTAATAAGATTCAAAGGCACCAGAATGTGTTAGTAGTTTTTGATTTGCCCTAACGGATATAAGAGGCCAACAATGAACAACGAGTAACTAGCCCAAACTTAACTTGTGAAACAACTGAAATCAAGAAAGATTAGAGCAATGGTTGAAAGGACATCACAACCTTGTTTTCTAAAAGTTTAATAAGATTCACAGACACTAATATGTGTTAGGAGTTTTTGGTCTGCACCTTATGGTTATACGGAGCCAACAACACACAAAGCGTAACTAGCCCAAACCTGACTTGCGAAACAAGTAGAATCAAGAAAGATTAGACCAATTGATAATTCGCCATAGCAACCTAGTGTTCCACTAGATTAATAAGATTCAAAGGCACTAGAATTTGTTAGTAGTTTTTGATCTAAACCTTACGGCTATAAGAAGCCGACAACGCACAACAAGCAACTAGCCCAAACCTAACTTCCGAAACAAATAGAATCAAGAAAGATTAGACCAATGGATGAATCATCGTCACAACATGGAGTTCTACCGCATTAATAAGATTCAAAGGCGCAAGAATGTATTACAAGTTTTGATTTGCACCTTACGGATATAAGAAGCCAACAACACACAACGAGTAACTAGCCCAAACCTAACTTGCGAAACAAGTAGAATTAAGAAAGATTAGACCAATTGATGAATCGCCATCACAACCTAGTATTCCACTAGATTAATAAGATTCAAAGGCACCAGAATGTGTTAGTAGCTTTTGATTTGCCCCTAACGGATATAAGAGGCCAACAATGAACAACGAGTAACTAGCCCAAACTTAACTTGTGAAACAACTGAAATCAAGAAAGATTAGAGCAATGGTTGAAAGGACATCACAACCTTGTTTTCTAAAAGATTAATAAGATTCACAGACACTAATATGTGTTAGGAGTTTTTGGTCTGCACCTTATGGTTATACGGAGCCAACAACACACAACGCGTAACTAGCCCAAACCTAACTTGCGAAACAAGTAGAATCAAGAAAGATTAGACCAATCGATAAATCGCCATAGCAACCTAGTGTTCCACTAGATTAATAAGATTCAAAGGCACTAGAATTTGTTAGTAGTTTATGATCTAAACCTCACGGCTATAAGAAGCCGAAAAGCACAACAAGCAACTAGCCCAAACCTAACTTCCGAAACAAATAGAATCCAGAAAGATTAGACCAATGGATGAATCATCGTCACAACATGGAGTTCTACCACATTAATAAGATTCAAAGGCGCAAGAATGTATTACAAGTTTTTGATTTGCACCTTACGGATATAAGAAGCCAACAACACACAACGAGTAACTAGCCCAAACCTAACTTGCGAAACAAGTAGAATTAAGAAAGATTAGACCAATTGATGAATCGCCATCACAACCTAGTATTCCACTAGATTAATAAGATTCAAAGGCACCAGAATGTGTTAGTAGTTTTTGATTTGCCCCTAACGGATATAAGAGGCCAACAATGAACAACGAGTAACTAGCCCAAACTTAACTTGTGAAACAACTGAAATCAAGAAAGATTAGAGCAATGGTTGAAAGGACATCACAACCTTGTTTTCTAAAAGATTAATAAGATTCACAGACACTAATATGTGTTAGGAGTTTTTGGGCTGCACCTTATGGCTATAAGGAGCCAACAACACAAAACGCGTAACTAGCCCAAACCTAACTTGCGAAACAAGTAGAATCAAGAAAGATTAGACCAATCGATAAATCGCCATAACAACCTAGTGTTCCACTAGATTAATAAGATTCAAAGGCACTAGAATTTGTTAGTAGTTTTTGATCTAAACCTTACGGCTATAAGAAGCCGAAAACGCACAACAAGCAACTAGCCCAAACCTAACTTCCGAAACAAATAGAATCAAGAAAGATTAGACCAATGGATGAATCATCGTCACAACTTGGGGTTCTACCACATTAATAAGATTCAAAGGCGCAAGAATGTATTACAAGTTTTTGATTTGCACCTTACGGATATAAGAAGCCAACAACACACAACGAGTAACTAGCCCAAACCTAACTTGCGAAACAAGTAGAATTAAGAAAGATTAGACCAATTGATGAATCGCCATCACAACCTAGTATTCCACTAGATTAATAAGATTCAAAGGCACCAGAATGTGTTAGTAGTTTTTGATTTGCCCCTTACGGATATAAGAGGACAACAATGAACAACGAGTAACTAGCCCAAACTTAACTTGTGAAACAACTGAAATCAAGAATGATTAGAGCAATGGTTGAAAGGACATCACAACCTTGTTTTCTAAAAGTTTAATAAGATTCACAGACACTAATATGTGTTAGGAGTTTTTGGTCTGCACCTTATGGTTATACGGAGCCAACAACACACAACGCGTAACTAGCCCAAACCTAACTTGCGAAACAAGTAGAATCAAGAAAGATTAGACCAATCGATAAATCGCCATAACAACCTAGTGTTCCATTAGATTAATCAGATTCAAAGGCACTAGAATTTGTTAGTAGTTTTTGATCAAACCTTACAGCTATAAGATGCCGACAACGCACAACAAGCAACTAGCCCAAACCTAACTTCCGAAACAAATAGAGTCAAGAAAGATTAGACCAATGGATGAATCATCGTCACAACTTGGGGTTCTACTACATTAATAAGATTCAAAGGCGCAAAAATGTATTACAAGTTTTTGATTTGCACCTTACGGATATAAGAAGCCAACAACACACAACGAGTAACTAGCCCAAACCTAACTTGCGAAACAAGTAGAATTAAGAAAGATTAGACCAATTGATGAATCGCCATCACAACCTAGTATTCCACGAGATTAATAAGATTCAAAGGCACCAGAATGTGTTAGTAGTTTTTGATTTGCCCCTAACGGATATAAGAGGCCAACAATGAACAACGAGTAACTAGCCCAAACTTAACTTGTGAAACAACTGAAATCAAGAAAGATTAAAGCAATGGTTGAAAGGACATCACAACCTTGTTTTCTAAAAGATTAATAAGATTCACAGACACTAATATGTGTTAGGAGTTTTTGGTCTGCACCTTATGGCTATAAGGAGCCAACAACACACAACGCGCAACTAGCCCAAACCTAACTTGCGAAACAAGTAGAATCAAGAACGATTACACCAATGGATGAAGCATCATCACAACCTTGTGTTCTACTAGATTAATAGGATTCAAAGGCACTAGAATCTATTAGGTTTTTTTTATTTGCACCTTACGGATATAAGAAGCCAACAACACACAACGACTAACTAGCCCAAACCTAACTTGCGAAACAAGTAGAATCAAGAAAGATTAGACCAATGGATAAATCGCCATAACAACCTAGTGTTCCACTAGATTAATAAGATTCAAAGGCACTAGAATTTGTTAGTAGTTTTTGATCTAAACCTTACGGCTATAAGAAGCCGACAACGCACAACAAGCAACTAGCCCAAACCTAACTTCCGAAACAAATAGAATCAAGAAAGATTAGACCAATGGATGAATCATCGTCACAACTTGGGGTTCTACCACATTAATAAGATTCAAAGGCGCAAGAATGTATTAGAAGTTTTTGATTTGCACCTTACGGATATAAGAAGCCAACAACACACAACGAGTAACTAGCCCAAACCTAACTTGCGAAACAAGTAGAATTAAGAAAGATTAGACCAATTGATGAATCGCCATCACAACCTAGTATTCCACTAGATTAATAAGATTCAAAGGCACCAGAATGTGTTAGTAGTTTTTGATTTGCCCCTAACGGATATAAGAGGCCAACAATGAACAACGAGTAACTAGCCCAAACTTAACTTGTGAAACAACTGAAATCAAGAAAGATTAGAGCAATGGTTGAAAGGACATCACAACCTTGTTTTCTAAAAGATTAATAAGATTCACAGACACTAATATGTGTTAGGAGTTTTTGGTCTGCACCTTATGGTTATACGGAGCCAACAACACACAAAGCGTAACTAGCCCAAACCTGACTTGCGAAACAAGTAGAATCAAGAAAGATTAGACCAATCGATAAATAGCCATAACAACCTAGTGTTCCACTAGATTAATAAGATTCAAAGGCACTAGAATTTGTTAGTAGTTTTTGATCTAAACCTTACGGCTATAAGAAGCCGACAACGCACAACAAGCAACTAGCCCAAACCTAACTTCCGAAACAAATAGAATCAAGAAAGATTAGACCAATGGATGAATCATCGTCACAACATGGAGTTCTACCGCATTAATAAGATTCAAAGGCGCAAGAATGTATTACAAGTTTTTGATTTGCACCTTACGGATATAAGAAGCCAACAACACACAACGAGTAACTAGCCCAAACCTAACTTGCGAAACAAGTAGAATTAAGAAAGATTAGACCAATTGATGAATCGCCATCACAACCTAGTATTCCACTAGAATAATAAGATTCAAAGGCACCAGAATGTGTTAGTAGTTTCTGATTTGCCCCTAACGGATATAAGAGGCCAACAATGAACAACGAGTAACTAGCCCAAACTTAACTTGTGAAACAACTGAAATCAAGAAAGATTAGAGCAATGGTTGAAAGGACATCAGAACCTTGTTTTCTAAAAGTTTAATAAGATTCACAGACACTAATATGTGTTAGGAGTTTTTGGTCTGCACCTTATGGTTATACGGAGCCAACAACACACAACGCGTAACTAGCCCAAACCTAACTTGCGAAACAAGTAGAAGCAAGAAAGATTAGACCAATCGATAAATCGCCATAGCAACCTAGTGTTCCACTAGATTAATAAGATTCAAAGGCACTAGAATTTGTTAGTAGTTTTTGATCTAAACCTTATGTCTTACAACGAACAACAAGCAACTAGCCCAAACCTAACTTCTGAAACAAATAGAATCAAGAAAGATTAGACCAATGGATGAATCATCGTCACAACATGGAGTTCTACCACATTAATAAGATTCAAAGGCGCAAGAATGTATTACAAGTTTTTGATTTGCACCTTACGGATATAAGAAGCCAACAACACACAACGAGTAACTAGCCCAAACCTAACTTGCGAAACAAGTAGAATTAAGAAAGATTAGACCAATTGATGAATCGCCATCACAACCTAGTATTCCACTAGATTAATAAGATTCAGAGGCACCAGAATGTGTTAGTAGTTTTTGATTTGCCCCTAACGAATATAAGAGGCCAACAATGAACAACGAGTAACTAGCCCAAACTTAACTTGTGAAACAACTGAAATCAAGAAAGATTAGAGCAATGGTTGAAAGGACATCACAACCTTGTTTTCTAAAAGATTAATAAGATTCACAAACACTAATATGTGTTAGGAGTTTTTGGTCTGCACCTTATGGCTATAAGGAGCCAACAACACAAAACGCGTAACTAGCCCAAACCTAACTTGCGAAACAAGTAGAATCAAGAAAGATTAGACCAATCGATAAATCGCCATAACAACCTAGTGTTCCACTAGATTAATAAGATTCAAAGGCACTAGAATTTGTTAGTAGTTTTTGATCTAAACCTTACGGCTATAAGAAGCCGAAAACGCACAACAAGCAACTAGCCCAAACCTAACTTCCGAAACAAATAGAATCAAGAAAGATTAGACCAATGGATGAATCATCGTCACAACTTGGGGTTCTACCACATTAATAAGATTCAAAGGCGCAAGATTGTATTAGAAGTTTTTGATTTGCACCTTACAGATATAAGAAGCCAACAACAAACAACGAGTAACTAGCCCAAACCTAACTTGCGAAACAAGTAGAATTAAGAAAGATTAGACCAATTGATGAATCGCCATCACAACCTAGTATTCCACTAGATTAATAAGATTCAAAGGCACCAGAATGTGTTAGTAGTTTTTGATTTGCCCCTAACGGATATAAGAGGCCAACAATGAACAACGAGTAACTAGCCCAAACTTAACTTGTGAAACAACTGAAATCAAGAAAGATTAGAGCAATGGTTGAAAGGACATTAGAACCTTGTTTTCTAAAAGTTTAATAAGATTCACAGACACTAATATGTGTTAGGAGTTTTTGGTCTGCACCTTATGGTTATACGGAGCCAACAACACACAACGCGTAACTAGCCCAAACCTAACTTGCGAAACAAGTAGAATCAAGAAAGATTAGACCAATCGATAAATCGCCATAGCAACCTAGTGTTCCACTAGATTAATAAGATTCAAATGCACTAGAATTTGTTAGTAGTTTTTTATCTAAACCTTACGGCTATAAGAAGCCGAAAATGCACAACAAGCAACTAGCCCAAACCTAACTTCCGAAACAAATAGAATCCAGAAAGATTAGACCAATGGATGAATCATCGTCACAACATGGAGTTCTACCACATTAATAAGATTCAAAGGCGCAAGAATGTATTACAAGTTTTTGATTTGCACCTTACGGATATAAGAAGCCAACAACACACAACGAGTAACTAGCCCAAACCTAACTTGCGAAACAAGTAGAATTAAGAAAGATTAGACCAATTGATGAATCGCCATCACAACCTAGTATTCCACTAGATTAATAAGATTCAGAGGCACCAGAATGTGTTAGTAGTTTTTGATTTGCCCCTAAAGGATATAAGAGGCCAACAATGAACAACGAGTAACTAGCCCAAACTTAACTTGTGAAACAACTGAAATCAAGAAAGATTAGAGCAATGGTTGAAAGGACATCACAACCTTGTTTTCTAAAAGATTAATAAGATTCACAGACACTAATATGTGTTAGGAGTTTTTGGTCTGCACCTTATGGTTATACGGAGCCAACAACACACAACGCGTAACTAGCCCAAACCTGACTTGCGAAACAAGTAGAATCAAGAAAGATTAGACCAATCGATAAATCGCCATAGCAACCTAGTGTTCCACTAGATTAATAAGATTCAAAGGCACTAGAATTTGTTAGTAGTTTTTGATCTAAACCTTACGGCTATAAGAAGCCGACAACGCACAACAAGCAACTAGCCCAAACCTAACTTCCGAAACAAATAGAATCAAGAAAGATTAGACCAATGGATGAATCATCGTCACAACATGGAGTTCTACCACATTAATAAGATTCAAAGGCGCAAGAATGTATTACAAGTTTTTGATTTGCACCTTACGGATATAAGAAGCCAACAACACACAACGAGTAACTAGCCCAAACCTAACTTGCGAAACAAGTAGAATTAAGAAAGATTAGACCAATTGATGAATCGCCATCACAACCTAGTATTCCACTAGATTAATAAGATTCAAAGGCACCAGAATGTGTTAGTAGTTTTTGATTTGCCCCTAACGGATATAAGAGGCCAACAATGAACAACGAGTAACTAGCCCAAACTTAACTTGTGAAACAACTGAAATCAAGAAAGATTAGAGCAATGGTTGAAAGGACATCACAACCTTGTTTTCTAAAAGATTAATAAGATTCACAGACACTAATATGTGTTAGGAGTTTTTGGGCTGCACCTTATGGCTATAAGGAGCCAACAACACAAAACGCGTAACTAGCCCAAACCTAACTTGCGAAACAAGTAGAATCAAGAGAGATTAGACCAATCGATAAATCGCCATAACAACCTAGTGTTCCACTAGATTAATAAGATTCAAAGGCACTAGAATTTGTTAGTAGTTTTTGATCTAAACCTTACGGCTATAAGAAGCCGAAAACGCACAACAAGCAACTAGCCCAAACCTAACTTCCGAAACAAATAGAATCAAGAAAGATTAGACCAATGGATGAATCATTGTCACAACTTGGGGTTCTACTACATTAATAAAATTCAAAGGCACAAGAATGTATTAGAAGTTTTTGATTTGCACCATACGGATATAAGAAGCCAACAACACACAACGAGTAACTAGCCCAAACCTAACTTGCGAAACAAGTAGAATTAAGAAAGATTAGACCAATTGATGAATCGCCATCACAACCTAGTATTCCACTAGATTAATAAGATTCAAAGGCACTAGAATTTGTTAGTAGTTTTTGATCTAAACCTTACGGCTATAAGAAGCCGAAAACGCACAACAAGCAACTAGCCCAAACCTAACTTCCGAAACAAATAGAATCAAGAAAGATTAGACCAATGGATGAATCATCGTCACAACTTGGGGTTCTACTACATTAATAAAATTCAAAGGCACAAGAATGTATTAGAAGTTTTTGATTTGCACCATACGGATATAAGAAGCCAACAACACACAACGAGTAACTAGCCCAAACCTAACTTGCGAAACAAGTAGAATTAAGAAAGATTAGACCAATTGATGAATCGCCATCACAACCTAGTATTCCCCGAGATTAATAAGATTCAAAGGCACCAGAATGTGTTAGTAGTTTTTGATTTGCCCCTAACGGATATAAGAGGCCAACAATGAACAAAGAGTAACTAGCCCAAACTTAACTTGTGAAACAACTGAAATCAAGAAAGATTAAAGCAATGGTTGAAAGGACATCACAACCTTGTTTTCTAAAAGATTAATAAGATTCACAGACACTAATATGTGTTAGGAGTTTTTGGTCTGCACCTTATGGCTATAAGGAGCCAACAACACACAACGCGTAACTAGCCCAAACCTAACTTGCGAAACAAGTAGAATCAAGAAAGATTAGACCAATCGATAAATCGCCATAACAACCTAGTGTTCCACTAGATTAATAAGATTCAAAGGCACTAGAATTTGTTAGTAGTTTTTGATCTAAACCTTACGGCTATAAGAAGCCGACAACGCACAACAAGCAACTAGCCCAAACCTAACTTCCGAAACAAATAGAATCAAGAAAAGATTAGACCAATGGATGAATCATCGTCACAACATGGAGTTCTACCGCATTAATAAGATTCAAAGGCGCAAGAATGTATTACAAGTTTTTGATTTGCACCTTACGGATATAAGAAGCCAACAACACACAACGAGTAACTAGCCCAAACCTAACTTGCGAAACAAGTAGAATTAAGAAAGATTAGACCAATTGATGAATCGCCATCACAACCTAGTATTCCACTAGAATAATAAGATTCAAAGGCACCAGAATGTGTTAGTAGTTTCTGATTTGCCCCTAACGGATATAAGAGGCCAACAATGAACAACGAGTAACTAGCCCAAACTTAACTTGTGAAACAACTGAAATCAAGAAAGATTAGAGCAATGGTTGAAAGGACATCACAACCTTGTTTTCTAAAAGTTTAATAAGATTCACACACACTAATATGTGTTAGGAGTTTTTGGTCTGCACCTTATGGTTATACGGAGCCAACAACACACAAAGCGTAACTAGCCCAAACCTGACTTGCGAAACAAGTAGAATCAAGAAAGATTAGACCAATCGATAAATCGCCATAGCAACCTAGTGTTCCACTAGATTAATAAGATTCAAAGGCACTAGAATTTGTTAGTAGTTTTTGATCTAAACCTTACGGCTATAAGAAGCCGACAACGCACAACAAGCAACTAGCCCAAACCTAACTTCCGAAACAAATAGAATCAAGAAAGATTAGACCAATGGATGAATCATCGTCACAACATGGAGTTCTACCGCATTAATAAGATTCAAAGGCGCAAGAATGTATTACAAGTTTTTGATTTGCACCTTACGGATATACAAAGCCAACAACACACAACGAGTAACTAGCCCAAACCTAACTTGCGAAACAAGTAGAATTAAGAAAGATTAGACCAATTGATGAATCGCCATCACAACCTAGTATTCCACTAGATTAATAAGATTCAGAGGCACCAGAATGTGTTAGTAGCTTTTGATTTGCCCCTAACGAATATAAGAGGCCAACAATGAACAACGAGTAACTAGCCCAAACTTAACTTGTGAAACAACTGAAATCTAGAAAGATTAGAGCAATGGTTGAAAGGACATCACAACCTTGTTTTCTAAAAGATTAATAAGATTCACAGACACTAATATGTGTTAGGAGTTTTTGGTCTGCACCTTATGGCTATAAGGAGCCAACAACACAAAACGCAAAACTAGCCCAAACCTAACTTGCGAAACAAGTAGAATCAAGAAAGATTAGACCAATCGATAAATCGCCATAACAACCTAGTGTTCCACTAGATTAATAAGATTCAAAGGCACTAGAATTTGTTAGTAGTTTTTGATCTAAACCTTACGGCTATAAGAAGCCGAAAACGCACAACAAGCAACTAGCCCAAACCTAACTTCCGAAACAAATAGAATCAAGAAAGATTAGACCAATGGATGAATCATCGTCACAACATGGAGTTCTACCACATTAATAAGATTCAAAGGCGCAAGAATGTATTACAAGTTTTGATTTGCACCTTACGGATATAAGAAGCCAACAACACACAACGAGTAACTAGCCCAAACCTAACTTGCGAAACAAGTAGAATTAAGAAAGATTAGACCAATTGATGAATCGCCATCACAACCTAGTATTCCACTAGATTAATAAGATTCAAAGGCACCAGAATGTGTTAGTAGTTTTTGATTTGCCCCTAACGGATATAAGAGGCCAACAATGAACAACGAGTAACTAGCCCAAACTTAACTTGTGAAACAACTGAAATCAAGAAAGATTAGAGCAATGGTTGAAAGGACATCACAACCTTGTTTTCTAAAAGATTAATAAGATTCACAGACACTAATATGTGTTAGGAGTTTTTCGGCTGCACCTTATGGCTATAAGGAGCCAACAACACAAAACGCGTAACTAGCCCAAACCTAACTTGCGAAACAAGTAGAATCAAGAGAGATTAGACCAATCGATAAATCGCCATAACAACCTAGTGTTCCACTAGATTAATAAGATTCAAAGGCACTAGAATTTGTTAGTAGTTTTGGATCTAAACCTTACGGCTATAAGAAGCCGAAAACGCACAACAAGCAACTAGCCCAAACCTAACTTCCGAAACAAATAGAATCAAGAAAGATTAGACCAATGGATGAATCATCGTCACAACTTGGGGTTCTACTACATTAATAAAATTCAAAGGCGCAAGAATGTATTAGAAGTTTTTGATTTGCACCTTACGGATATAAGAAGCCAACAACACACAACGAGTAACTAGCCCAAACCTAACTTGCGAAACAAGTAGAATTAAGAAAGATTAGACCAATTGATGAATCGCCATCACAACCTAGTATTCCACTAGATTAATAAGATTCAAAGGCATCAGAATGTGTTAGTAGTTTTTGATTTGCCCCTTGCGGATATAAGAGGCCAACAATGAACAACGAGTAACTAGCCCAAACTTAACTTGTGAAACAACTGAAATCAAGAAAGATTAGAGCAATGGTTGAAAGGACATCACAACCTTGTTTTCTAAAAGTTTAATAAGATTCACAGACACTAATATGTGTTAGGAGTTTTTGGTCTGCACCTTATGGTTATACGGAGCCAACAACACACAACGCGTAACTAGCCCAAACCTAACTTGCGAAACAAGTAGAATCAAGAAAGATTAGACCAATCGATAAATCGCCATAGCAACCTAGTGTTCCACTAGATTAATAAGATTCAAAGGCACTAGAATTTGTTAGTAGTTTTTGATCTAAACCTTACGGCTATAAGAAGCCGACAACGCACAACAAGCAACTAGCCCAAACCTAACTTCCGAAACAAATAGAATCAAGAAAGATTAGACCAATGGATGAATCATCGTCACAACATGGAGTTCTACCGCATTAATAAGATTCAAAGGCGCAAGAATGTATTACAAGTTTTTGATTTGCACCTTACGGATATAAGAAGCCAACAACACACAACGAGTAACTAGCCCAAACCTAACTTGCGAAACAAGTAGAATTAAGAAAGATTAGACCAATTGATGAATCGCCATCACAACCTAGTATTCCACTAGATTAATAAGATTCAAAGGCACCAGAATGTGTTAGTAGTTTTTGATTTGCCCCTAACGGATATAAGAGGCCAACAATGAACAACGAGTAACTAGCCCAAACTTAACTTGTGAAACAACTGAAATCAAGAAAGATTAGAGCAATGGTTGAAAGGACATCACAACCTTGTTTTCTAAAAGATTAATAAGATTCACAGACACTAATATGTGTTAGGAGTTTTTGGTCTGCACCTCATGGCTATAAGGAGCCAACAACACACAACGCGTAACTAGCCCAAACCTAACTTGCGAAACAAGTAGAATCAAGAAAGATTAGACCAATCGATAAATCGCCATAGCAACCTAGTGTTCCACTAGATTAATAAGATTCAAAGGCACTAGAATTTGTTAGTAGTTTTTGATCTAAACCTTACGGCTATAAGAAGCCGACAACGCACAAAAGCAACTAGCCCAAACCTAACTTCCGAAACAAATAGAATCAAGAAAGATTAGACCAATGGATGAATCATCGTCACAACATAGAGTTCTACCACATTAATAAGATTCAAAGGCGCAAGAATGTATTAGAAGTTTTTGATTTCCACCTTACGGATATAAGAAGCCAACAACACACAACGAGTAACTAGCCCAAACCTAACTTGCGAAGCAAGTAGAATTTAGAAAGATTCGACCAATTGTTGAATCGCCATCACAACCTAGTATTCCACTAGATTAATAAGATTCAAAGGCACCAGAATGTGTTAGTAGTTTTTGATTTGCCCCTAACGGATATAAGAGGCCAACAATGAACAACGAGTAACTAGCCCAAACTTAACTTGTGAAACAACTGAAATCAAGAAAGATTAGAGCAATGGTTGAAAGGACATCACAACCTTGTTTTCTAAAAGATTAATAAGATTCACAGACACTAATATGTGTTAGGAGTTTTTGGGCTGCACCTTATGGCTATAAGGAGCCAACAACACAAAACGCGTAACTAGCCCAAACCTAACTTGCGAAACAAGTAGAATCAAGAAAGATTAGACCAATCGATAAATCGCCATAACAACCTAGTGTTCCACTAGATTAATAAGATTCAAAGGCACTAGAATTTGTTAGTAGTATTTGATCTAAACCTTACGGCTATAAGAAGCCGATAACGCACAACAAGCAACTAGCCCAAACCTAACTTCCGAAACAAATAGAATCCAGAAAGATTAGACCAATGGATGAATCATCGTCACAACCTGGAGTTCTACCACATTAATCAGATTCAAAGGCGCAAGAATGTATTACAAGTTTTTGATTTGCACCTTACGGATATAAGAAGCCAACAACACACAACGAGTAACTAGCCCAAACCTAACTTGCGAAACAAGTAGAATTAAGAAAGATTAGACCAATTGATGAATCGCCATCACAACCTAGTATTCCACTAGATTAATAAGATTCAGAGGCACCAGAATGTGTTAGTAGTTTTTGATTTGCCCCTAACGAATATAAGAGGCCAACAATGAACAACGAGTAACTAGCCCAAACTTAACTTGTGAAACAACTGAAATCAAGAAAGATTAGAGCAATGGTTGAAAGGACATTAGAACCTTGTTTTCTAAAAGTTTAATAAGATTCACAGACACTAATATGTGTTAGGAGTTTTTGGTCTGCACCTTATGGTTATACGGAGCCAACAACACACAACGCGTAACTAGCCCAAACCTAACTTGCGAAACAAGTAGAATCAAGAAAGATTAGATCAATCGATAAATCGCCATAGCAACCTAGTGTTCCACTAGATTAATCTGATTCAAATGCACTAGAATTTGTTAGCAGTTTTTTATCTAAACCTTACGGCTATAAGAAGCCGACAACGCACAACAAGCAACTAGCCCAAACCTAACTTCCGAAACAAATAGAATCCAGAAAGATTAGACCAATGGATGAATCATCGTCACAACATGGAGTTCTACCACATTAATAAGATTCAAAGGCGCAAGAATGTATTACAAGTTTTTGATTTGCACCTTACGGATGTAAGAAGCCAACAACACACAACGAGTAACTAGCCCAAACCTAACTTGCGAAACAAGTAGAATTAAGAAAGATTAGACCAATTGATGAATCGCCATCACAACCTAGTATTCCACTAGATTAATAAGATTCAAAGGCACCAGAATGTGTTAGTAGTTTCTGATTTGCCCCTAACGGATATAAGAGGCCAACAATGAACAACGAGTAACTAGCCCAAACTTAACTTGTGAAACAACTGAAATCAAGAAAGATTAGAGCAATGGTTGAAAGGACATCACAACCTTGTTTTCTAAAAGATTAATAAGATTCACAGACACTAATATGTGTTAGGAGTTTTTGGTCTGCACCTTATGGTTATACGGAGCCAACAACACACAACGCGTAACTAGCCCAAACCTAACTTGCGAAACAAGTAGAATCAAGAAAGATTAGACCAATCGATAAATCGCCATAACAACCTAGTGTTCCACTAGATTAATAAGATTCAAAGGCACTAGAATTTGTTAGTAGTTTTTGATCTAAACCTTACGGCTATAAGAAGCCGACAACGCACAACAAGCAACTAGCCCAAACCTAACTTCCGAAACAAATAGAATCAAGAAAGATTAGACCAATGGATGAATCATCGTCACAACATGGAGTTCTACCACATTAATAAGATTCAAAGGCGCAAGAATGTATTACAAGTTTTTGATTTGCACCTTACGGATATAAGAAGCCAACAACACACAACGAGTAACTAGCCCAAACCTAACTTGCGAAACAAGTAGAATTAAGAAAGATTAGACCAATTGATGAATCGCCATCACAACCTAGTATTCCACTAGATTAATAAGATTCAAAGGCACCAGAATGTGTTAGTAGTTTTTGATTTGCCCCTAACGGATATAAGAGGCCAACAATGAACAACGAGTAACTAGCCCAAACTTAACTTGTGAAACAACTGAAATCAAGAAAGATTAGAGCAATGGTTGAAAGGACATCACAACCTTGTTTTCTAAAAGATTAATAAGATTCACAGACACTAATATGTGTTAGGAGTTTTTGGTCTGCACCTTATGGCTATAAGGAGCCAACAACACAAAACGCGTAACTAGCCCAAACCTAACTTGCGAAACAAGTAGAATCAAGAAAGATTAGACCAATCGATAAATCGCCATAACAACCTAGTGTTCCACTAGATTAATAAGATTCAAAGGCACTAGAATTTGTTAGTAGTTTTTGATCTAAACCTTACGGCAATAAGAAGCTGAAAACGCACAACAAGCAACTAGCCCAAACCTAACTTCCGAAACAAATAGAATCAAGAAAGATTAGACCAATGGATGAATCATCGTCACAACTTGGGGTTCTACTACATTAATAAAATTCAAAGGCACAAGAATGTATTAGAAGTTTTTGATTTGCACCTTACGGATATAAGAAGCCAACAACACACAACGAGTAACTAGCCCAAACCTAACTTGCGAAACAAGTAGAATTAAGAAAGATTAGACCAATTGATGAATCGCCATCACAACCTAGTATTCCACTAGATTAATAAGATTCAAAGGCACCAGAATGTGTTAGTAGTTTTTGATTTGCCCCTAACGGATATAAGAGGCCAACAATGAACAACGAGTAACTAGCCCAAACTTAACTTGTGAAACAACTGAAATCAAGAAAGATTAGAGCAATGGTTGAAAGGACATCACAACCTTGTTTTCTAAAAGATTAATAAGATTCACAGACACTAATATGTGTTAGGAGTTTTTGGTCTGCACCTTATGGTTATACGGAGCCAACAACACACAACGCGTAACTAGCCCAAACCTAACTTGCGAAACAAGTAGAATCAAGAAAGATTAGACCAATCGATAAATCGCCATAACAACCTAGTGTTCCACTAGATTAATAAGATTCAAAGGCACTAGAATTTGTTAGTAGTTTTTGATCTAAACCTTACGGCTATAAGAAGCCGAAAACGCACAACAAGCAACTAGCCCAAACCTAACTTCCGAAACAAATAGAATCAAGAAAGATTAGACCAATGGATGAATCATCGTCACAACATGGAGTTCTACCACATTAATAAGATTCAAAGGCGCAAGAATGTATTACAAGTTTTTGATTTGCACCTTACGGATATAAGAAGCCAACAACACACAACGAGTAACTAGCCCAAACCTAACTTGCGAAACAAGTAGAATTAAGAAAGATTAGACCAATTGATGAATCGCCATCACAACCTAGTATTCCACTAGATTAATAAGATTCAAAGGCACCAGAATGTGTTAGTAGTTTTTGATTTGCCCCTAACGGATATAAGAGGCCAACAATGAACAACGAGTAACTAGCCCAAACTTAACTTGTGAAACAACTGAAATCAAGAAAGATTAGAGCAATGGTTGAAAGGACATCACAACCTTGTTTTCTAAAAGATTAATAAGATTCACAGACACTAATATGTGTTAGGAGTTTTTGGTCTGCACCTTATGGCTATAAGGAGCCAACAACACACAACGCGTAACTAGCCCAAACCTAACTTGCGAAACAAGTAGAATCAAGAAAGATTAGACCAATCGATAAATCGCCATAACAACCTAGTGTTCCACTAGATTAATAAGATTCAAAGGCACTAGAATTTGTTAGTAGTTTTTGATCTAAACCTTACGGCTATAAGAAGCCGACAACGCACAACAAGCAACTAGCCCAAACCTAACTTCCGAAACAAATAGAATCAAGAAAGATTAGACCAATGGATGAATCATCGTCACAACATGGAGTTCTACCGCATTAATAAGATTCAAAGGCGCAAGAATGTATTACAAGTTTTTGATTTGCACCTTACGGATATAAGAAGCCAACAACACACAAAGAGTAACTAGCCCAAACCTAACTTGTGAAACAAGTAGAATTAAGAAAGATTAGACCAATTGATGAATCGCCATCACAACCTAGTATTCCACGAGAGTAATAAGATTCAAAGGCACCAGAATGCATTAGTAGTTTTTGATTTGCCCCTTACGGATATAAGATGCCAACAATGAACAACGAGTAACTAGCCCAAACTTAACTTCTGAAACAACTGAAATCAAGGAAGATTAGAGCAATGGTTGAAAGGACATCACAACCTTGTTTTCTAAAAGATTAATAAGATTCACAGACACTAATATGTGTTAGGAGTTTTTGGTCTGCACCTTATGGCTATAAGGAGCCAACAACACAAAACGCGTAACTAGCCCAAACCTAACTTGCGAAACAAGTAGAATCAAGAAAGATTAGACCAATCGATAAATCGCCATAACAACCTAGTGTTCCACTAGATTAATAAGATTCAAAGGCACTAGAATTTGTTAGTAGTTTTTGATCTAAACCTTACGGCTATAAGAAGCCGAAAACGCACAACAAGCAACTAGCCCAAACCTAACTTCCGAAACAAATAGAATCAAGAAAGATTAGACCAATGGATGAATCATCGTCACAACTTGGGGTTCTACTACATTAATAAAATTCAAAGGCACAAGAATGTATTAGAAGTTTTTGATTTGCACCTTACGGATATAAGAAGCCAACAACACACAACGAGTAACTAGCCCAAACCTAACTTGCGAAACAAGTAGAATTAAGAAAGATTAGACCAATTGATGAATCGCCATCACAACCTAGTATTCCACTAGATTAATAAGATTCAAAGGCACCAGAATGTGTTAGTAGTTTTTGATTTGCCCCTTACGGATATAAGAGGCCAACAATGAACAACGAGTAACTAGCCCAAACTTAACTTGTGAAACAACTGAAATCAAGAAAGATTAGAGCAATGGTTGAAAGGACATCACAACCTTGTTTTCTAAAAGTTTAATAAGATTCACAGACACTAATATGTGTTAGGAGTTTTTGGTCTGCACCTTATGGTTATACGGAGCCAACAACACACAACGCGTAACTAGCCCAAACCTGACTTGCGAAACAAGTAGAATCAAGAAAGATTAGACCAATCGATAATTCGCCATAGCAACCTAGTGTTCCACTAGATTAATAAGATTCAAAGGCACTAGAATTTGTTAGTAGGTTTTGATCTAAACCTTACGGCTATAAGAAGCCGACAACGCACAACAAGCAACTAGCCCAAACCTAACTTCCGAAACAAATAGAATCAAGAAAGATTAGACCAATGGATGAATCATCGTCACAACATGGAGTTCTACCGCATTAATAAGATTCAAAGGCGCAAGAATGTATTACAAGTTTTTGATTTGCACCTTACGGATATAAGAAGCCAACAACACACAACGAGTAACTAGCCCAAACCTAACTTGCGAAACAAGTAGAATTAAGAAAGATTAGACCAATTGATGAATCGCCATCACAACCTAGTATTCCACTAGATTAATAAGATTCAAAGGCACCAGAATGTGTTAGTAGTTTTTGATTTGCCCCTAACGGATATAAGAGGCCAACAATGAACAACGAGTAACTAGCCCAAACTTAACTTGTGAAACAACTGAAATCAAGAAAGATTAGAGCAATGGTTGAAAGGACATCACAACCTTGTTTTCTAAAAGATTAATAAGATTCACAGACACTAATATGTGTTAGGAGTTTTTGGTCTGCACCTTATGGCTATAAGGAGCCAACAACACAAAACGCCGTAACTAGCCCAAACCTAACTTGCGAAACAAGTAGAATCAAGAAAGATTAGACCAATCGATAAATCGCCATAACAACCTAGTGTTCCACTAGATTAATAAGATTCAAAGGCACTAGAATTTGTTAGTAGTTTTTGATCTAAACCTTACGGCTATAAGAAGCCGAAAACGCACAACAAGCAACTAGCCCAAACCTAACTTCCGAAACAAATAGAATCAAGAAAGATTAGACCAATGGATGAATCATCGTCACAACTTGGGGTTCTACTACATTAATAAAATTCAAAGGCACAAGAATGTATTAGAAGTTTTTGATTTGCACCTTACGGATATAAGAAGCCAACAACACACAACGAGTAACTAGCCCAAACCTAACTTGCGAAACAAGTAGAATTAAGAAAGATTAGACCAATTGATGAATCGCCATCACAACCTAGTATTCCACTAGATTAATAAGATTCAAAGGCACCAGAATGTGTTAGTAGTTTCTGATTTGCCCCTAACGGATATAAGAGGCCAACAATGAACAACGAGTAACTAGCCCAAACTTAACTTGTGAAACAACTGAAATCAAGAAAGATTAGAGCAATGGTTGAAAGGACATCACAACCTTGTTTTCTAAAAGATTAATAAGATTCACAGACACTAATATGTGTTAGGAGTTTTTGGTCTGCACCTTATGGCTATAAGGAGCCAACAACACACAACGCGCAACTAGCCCAAACCTAACTTGCGAAACAAGTAGAATCAAGAAAGATTAGACCAATCGATAAATCGCCATAACAACCTAGTGTTCCACTAGATTAATAAGATTCAAAGGCACTAGAATTTGTTAGTAGTTTTTGATCTAAACCTTACGGCTATAAGAAGCCGACAACGCACAACAAGCAACTAGCCCAAACCTAACTTCCGAAACAAATAGAATCAAGAAAGATTAGACCAATGGATGAATCATCGTCACAACTTGGGGTTCTACCACATTAATAAGATTCAAAGGCGCAAGATTGTATTAGAAGTTTTTGATTTGCACCTTACGGATATAAGAAGCCAACAACACACAACGAGTAACTAGCCCAAACCTAACTTGCGAAACAAGTAGAATTAAGAAAGATTAGACCAATTGATGAATCGCCATCACAACCTAGTATTCCACTAGATTAATAAGATTCAGAGGCACCAGAATGTGTTAGTAGTTTTTGATTTGCCCCTAACGAATATAAGAGGCCAACAATGAACAACGAGTAACTAGCCCAAACTTAACTTGTGAAACAACTGAAATCAAGAAAGATTAGAGCAATGGTTGAAAGGACATCACAACCTTGTTTTCTAAAAGATTAATAAGATTCACAGACACTAATATGTGTTAGGAGTTTTTGGTCTGCACCTTATGGTTATACGGAGCCAACAACACACAACGCGTAACTAGCCCAAACCTGACTTGCGAAACAAGTAGAATCAAGAAAGATTAGACCAATCGATAAATCGCCATAGCAACCTAGTGTTCCACTAGATTAAAAAGATTCAAAGGCACTAGAATTTGTTAGTAGTTTTTGATCTAAACCTTACGGCTATAAGAAGCCGACAACGCACAACAAGCAACTAGCCCAAACCTAACTTCCGAACAAATAGAATCAAGAAAGATTAGACCAATGGATGAATCATCGTCAACATGGAGTTCTACCGCATTAATAAGATTCAAAGGCGCAAGAATGTATTACAAGTTTTTGATTTGCACCTTACGGATATAAGAAGCCAACAACACACAACGAGTAACTAGCCCAAACCTAACTTGCGAAACAAGTAGAATTAAGAAAGATTAGACCAATTGATGAATCGCCATCACAACCTAGTATTCCACTAGAATAATAAGATTCAAAGGCACCAGAATGTGTTAGTAGTTTCTGATTTGCCCCTAACGGATATAAGAGGCCAACAATGAACAACGAGTAACTAGCCCAAACTTAACTTGTGAAACAACTGAAATCAAGAAAGATTAGAGCAATGGTTGAAAGGACATCACAACCTTGTTTTCTAAAAGATTAATAAGATTCACAGACACTAATATGTGTTAGGAGTTTTTGGTCTGCACCTTATGGTTATACGGAGCCAACAACACACAACGCGTAACTAGCCCAAACCTAACTTGCGAAACAAGTAGAATCAAGAAAGATTAGACCAATCGATAAATCGCCATAACAACCTAGTGTTCCACTAGATTAATAAGATTCAAAGGCACTAAAATTTGTTCGTAGTTTTTATCTAAACCTTATGGCAATAAGAAGCCGACAACGCACAACAAGCAACTTGCCCAAACCTAACTTCCGAAACAAATAGATTCAAGAAAGATTAGACCAATGGATGAATCATCGTCACAACTTGGGGTTCTACCACATTAATAAGATTCAAAGGCGCAAGAATGTATTAGAAGTTTTTGATTTGCACCTTACGGATATAAGAAGCCAACAACACACAACGAGTAACTAGCCCAAACCTAACTTGCGAAACAAGTAGAATTAAGAAAGATTAGACCAATTGATGAATCGCCATCACAACCTAGTATTCCACTAGATTAATAAGATTCAAAGGCACCAGAATGTGTTAGTAGTTTTTGATTTGCCCCTAACGGATATAAGAGGCCAACAATGAACAACGAGTAACTAGCCCAAACTTAACTTGTGAAACAACTGAAATCAAGAAAGATTAGAGCAATGGTTGAAAGGACATCACAACCTTGTTTTCTAAAAGATTAATAAGATTCACAGACACTAATATGTGTTAGGAGTTTTTGGTCTGCACCTTATGGCTATAAGGAGCCAACAACACAAAACGCGTAACTAGCCCAAACCTAACTTGCGAAACAAGTAGAATCAAGAAAGATTAGACCAATCGATAAATCGCCATAACAACCTAGTGTTCCACTAGATTAATAAGATTCAAAGGCACTAGAATTTGTTAGTAGTTTTTGATCTAAACCTTACGGCTATAAGAAGCCGACAACGCACAACAAGCAACTAGCCCAAACCTAACTTCCGAAACAAATAGAATCAAGAAAGATTAGACCAATGGATGAATCATCGTCACAACATGGAGTTCTACCGCATTAATAAGATTCAAAGGCGCAAGAATGTATTACAAGTTTTTGATTTGCACCTTACGGATATAAGAAGCCAACAACACACAACGAGTAACTAGCCCAAACCTAACTTACGAAACAAGTAGAATTAAGAAAGACTAGACCAATTGATGAATCGCCATCACAACCAAGTATTCCACTAGATTAATAAGATTCATAGGCAGGAGAATGTGTTAGTAGTTTTTGATTTGCCCCTAACGGATATAAGAGGCCAACAATGAACAACGAGTAACTAGCCCAAACTTAACTTGTGAAACAACTGAAATCAAGAAAGATTAGAGCAATGGTTGAAAGGACATCACAACCTTGTTTTCTAAAAGATTAATAAGATTCACAGACACTAATATGTGTTAGGAGTTTTTGGTCTGCACCTTATGGCTATAAGGAGCCAACAACACAAAACGCGTAACTAGCCCAAACCTAACTTGCGAAACAAGTAGAATCAAGAAAGATTAGACCAATCGATAAATAGCCATAACAACCTAGTGTTCCACTAGATTAATAAGATTCAAAGGCACTAGAATTTGTTAGTAGTTTTTGATCTAAACCTTACGGCTATAAGAAGCCGAAAACGCACAACAAGCAACTAGCCCAAACCTAACTTCCGAAACAAATAGAATCAAGAAAGATTAGACCAATGGATGAATCATCGTCACAACTTGGGGTTCTACTACATTAATAAAATTCAAAGGCGCAAGAATGTATTAGAAGTTTTTGATTTGCACCTTACGGATATAAGAAGCCAACAACACACAACGAGTAACTAGCCCAAACCTAACTGGCGAAACAATTAGAATTAAGAAAGATTAGACCAATTGATGAATCGCCATCACAACCTAGTATTCCACTAGATTAATAAGATTCAAAGGCACCAGAATGCGTTAGTAGTTTTTGATTTGCCCCTTACGGATATAAGATGCCAACAATGAACAACGAGTAACTAGCCCAAACTTAAATTCTGAAACAACTGAAATCAAGAAAGAATAGAGCAATGGTTGAAAGGACATCACAACCTTGTTTTCTAAAAGATTAATAAGATTCACAGACACTAATATGTGTTAGGAGTTTTTGGTCTGCACCTTATGGTTATACGGAGCCAACAACACATAACGCGTAAATAGCCCAAACCTGACTTGCGAAACAAGTAGAATCAAGAAAGATTAGACCAATCGATAAATTGCCATAGCAACCTAGTGTTCCACTAGATTAATAAGATTCAAAGGCACTAGAATTTGTTAGTAGTTTTTGATCTAAACCTTACGGCTATAAGAAGCCGACAACGCACAACAAGCAACTAGCCCAAACCTAACTTCCGAAACAAATAGAATCAAGAAAGATTAGACCAATGGATGAATCATCGTCACAACATGGAGTTCTACCGCATTAATAAGATTCAAAGGCGCAAGAATGTATTACAAGTTTTTGATTTGCACCTTACGGATATAAGAAGCCAACAACACACAACGAGTAACTAGCCCAAACCTAACTTGCGAAACAAGTAGAATTAAGAAAGATTAGACCAATTGATGAATCGCCATCACAACCTAGTATTCCACTAGATTAATAAGATTCAGAGGCACCAGAATGTGTTAGTAGTTTTTGATTTGCCCCTAACGAATATAAGAGGCCAACAATGAACAACGAGTAACTAGCCCAAACTTAACTTGTGAAACAACTGAAATCAAGAAAGATTAGAGCAATGGTTGAAAGGACATCACAACCTTGTTTTCTAAAAGATTAATAAGATTCACAGACACTAATATGTGTTAGGAGTTTTTGGTCTGCACCTTATGGCTATAAGGAGCCAACAACACACAACGCGTAACTAGCCCAAACCTAACTTGCGAAACAAGTAGAATCAAGAAAGATTAGACCAATCGATAAATCGCCATAACAACCTAGTGTTCCACTAGATTAATAAGATTCAAAGGCACTAGAATTTGTTAGTAGTTTTTGATCTAAACCTTACGGCTATAAGAAGCCGACAACGCACAACAAGCAACTAGCCCAAACCTAACTTCCGAAACAAATAGAATCAAGAAAGATTAGACCAATGGATGAATCATCGTCACAACTTGGGGTTCTACTACATTAATAAAATTCAAAGGCGCAAGAATGTATTAGAAGTTTTTGATTTGCACCTTACGGATATAAGAAGCCAACAACACACAACGAGTAACTAGCCCAAACCTAACTTGCGAAACAAGTAGAATTAAGAAAGATTAGACCAATTGATGAATCGCCATCACAACCTAGTATTCCACTAGAATAATAAGATTCAAAGGCACCAGAATGTGTTAGTAGTTTTTGATTTGCCCCTAAAGGATATAAGAGGCCAACAATGAACAACGAGTAACTAGCCCAAACTTAACTTGTGAAACAACTGAAATCAAGAAAGATTAAAGCAATGGTTGAAAGGACATCACAACCTTGTTTTCTAAAAGATTAATAAGATTCACAGACACTAATATGTGTTAGGAGTTTTTGGTCTGCACTTTATGGCTATAAGGAGCCAACAACACACAACGCGCAAGTAGCTCAAACCTGACTTGCGAAACAAGTAGAATCAAGAAAGATTAGACCAATTGATAATTCGCCATAGCAACCTAGTGTTCCACTAGATTAATAAGATTCAAAGGCACTAGAATTTGTTAGTAGTTTTTGATCTAAACCTTACGGCTATAAGAAGCCGACAACGCACAACAAGCAACTAGCCCAAACCTAACTTCCGAAACAAATAGAATCAAGAAAAGATTAGACCAATGGATGAATCATCGTCACAACATGGAGTTCTACCGCATTAATAAGATTCAAAGGCGCAAGAATGTATTACAAGTTTTTGATTTGCACCTTACGGATATAAGAAGCCAACAACACACAACGAGTAACTAGCCCAAACCTAACTTGCGAAACAAGTAGAATTAAGAAAGATTAGACCAATTGATGAATCGCCATCACAACCTAGTATTCCACTAGATTAATAAGATTCAGAGGCACCAGAATGTGTTAGTAGCTTTTGATTTGCCCCTAACGAATATAAGAGGCCAACAATGAACAACGAGTAACTAGCCCAAACTTAACTTGTGAAACAACTGAAATCTAGAAAGATTAGAGCAATGGTTGAAAGGACATCACAACCTTGTTTTCTAAAAGATTAATAAGATTCACAGACACTAATATGTGTTAGGAGTTTTTGGTCTGCACCTTATGGCTATAAGGAGCCAACAACACAAAACGCGTAACTAGCCCAAACCTAACTTGCGAAACAAGTAGAATCAAGAAAGATTAGACCAATCGATAAATCGCCATAACAACCTAGTGTTCCACTAGATTAATAAGATTCAAAGGCACTAGAATTTGTCAGTAGTTTTTGATCTAAACCTTACGGCTATAAGAAGCCGAAAACGCACAACAAGCAACTAGCCCAAACCTAACTTCCGAAACAAATAGAATCAAGAAAGATTAGACCAATGGATGAATCATCGTCACAACTTGGGGTTCTACTACATTAATAAAATTCAAAGGCGCAAGAATGTATTAGAAGTTTTTGATTTGCACCTACGGATATAAGAAGCCAACAACACACAACGAGTGACTAGCCCAAACCTAACTTGCTAAACAAGTAGAATTAAGAAAGATTAGACCAATTGATGAATCAGCATCACCACCTAGTATTCCACTAGATTAATAAGATTCAAAGGCACGAGAATGTGTTAGTAGTTTTGATTTGCCCCTTACGGATATAAGAGGCCAACAATGAACAACGAGTAACTAGCCCAAACTTAACTTGTGAAACAACTGAAATCAAGAAAGATTAGAGCAATGGTTGAAAGGACATCACAACCTTGTTTTCTAAAAGTTTAATAAGATTCACAGACACTAATATGTGTTAGGAGTTTTTGGTCTGCACCTTATGGTTATACGGAGCCAACAACACACAACGCGTAACTAGCCCAAACCTGACTTGCGTAACAAGTAGAATCAAGAAAGATTAGACCAATCGATAAATCGCCATAGCAACCTAGTGTTCCACTAGATTAATAAGATTCAAAGGCACTAGAATTTGTTAGTAGTTTTTGATCTAAACCTTACGGCTATAAGAAGCCGACAACGCACAACAAGCAACTAGCCCAAACCTAACTTCCGAAACAAATAGAATCAAGAAAGATTAGACCAATGGATGAATCATCGTCACAACATGGAGTTCTACCGCATTAATAAGATTCAAAGGCGCAAGAATGTATTACAAGTTTTTGATTTGCACCTTACGGATATAAGAAGCCAACAACACACAACGAGTAACTAGCCCAAACCTAACTTGCGAAACAAGTAGAATTAAGAAAGATTAGACCAATTGATGAATCGCCATCACAACCTAGTATTCCACTAGATTAATAAGATTCAGAGGCACCAGAATGTGTTAGTAGTTTTTGATTTGCCCCTAACGAATATAAGAGGCCAACAATGAACAACGAGTAACTAGCCCAAACTTAACTTGTGAAACAACTGAAATCAAGAAAGATTAGAGCAATGGTTGAAAGGACATCACAACCTTGTTTTCTAAAAGATTAATAAGATTCACAAACACTAATATGTGTTAGGAGTTTTTGGTCTGCACCTTATGGCTATAAGGAGCCAACAACACAAAACGCGTAACTAGCCCAAACCTAACTTGTGAAACAAGTAGAATCAAAAAAGATTAGACCAATCGATAAATCGCCATAACAACCTAGTGTTCCACTAGATTAATAAGATTCAAAGGCACTAGAATTTGTTAGTAGTTTTTGATCTAAACCTTACGGCTATAAGAAGCCGACAACGTACAACAAGCAACTAGCCCAAACCTAACTTCCGAAACAAATAGAATCAAGAAAGATTAGACCAATGGATGAATCATCGTCACAACTTGGGGTTCTACTACATTAATAAAATTCAAAGGCGCAAGAATGTATTAGAAGTTTTTGATTTGCACCTTACGGATATAAGAAGCCAACAACACACAACGAGTAACTAGCCCAAACCTAACTTGCGAAACAAGTAGAATTAAGAAAGATTAGACCAATTGATGAATCGCCATCACAACCTAGTATTCCACTAGATTAATAAGATTCAAAGGCACCAGAATGTGTTAGTAGTTTTTGATTTGCCCCTAACGGATATAAGAGGCCAACAATGAACAACGAGTAACTAGCCCAAACTTAACTTGTGAAACAACTGAAATCAAGAAAGATTAGAGCAATGGTTGAAAGGACATCAGAACCTTGTTTTCTAAAAGTTTAATAAGATTCACAGACACTAATATGTGTTAGGAGTTTTTGGTCTGCACCTTATGGTTATACGGAGCCAACAACACACAACGCGTAACTAGCCCAAACCTAACTTGCGAAACAAGTAGAATCAAGAAAGATTAGACCAATCGATAAATCGCCATAGCAACCTAGTGTTCCACTAGATTAATAAGATTCAAAGGCACTAGAATTTGTTAGTAGTTTTTGATCTAAACCTTACGGCTATAAGAAGCCGACAACGCACAACAAGCAACTAGCCCAAACCTAACTTCCGAAACAAATAGAATCAAGAAAGATTAGACCAATGGATGAATCATCGTCACAACATGGAGTTCTACCGCATTAATAAGATTCAAAGGCGCAAGAATGTATTACAAGTTTTTGATTTGCACCTTACGGATATAAGAAGCCAACAACACACAACGAGTAACAAGCCCAAACCTAACTTGCGAAACAAGTAGAATTAAGAAAGATTAGACCAATTGATGAATCGCCTTCACAACCTAGTATTCCACTAGATTAATAAGATTCAAAGGCATCAGAATGTGTTAGTAGTTTTTGATTTGCCCCTTACGGATATAAGAGGCCAACAATGAACAACGAGTAACTAGCCCAAACTTAACTTGTGAAACAACCGAAATCAAGAAAGATTAGAGCAATGGTTGAAAGGACATCACAACCTTGTTTTCTAAAAGATTAATAAGATTCACAGACACTAATATGTGTTAGGAGTTTTTGGTCTGCACCTTATGGCTATAAGGAGCCAACAACACAAAACGCGTAACTAGCCCAAACCTAACTTGCGAAACAAGTAGAATCAAGAAAGATTAGACCAATCGATAAATAGCCATAACAACCTAGTGTTCCACTAGATTAATAAGATTCAAAGGCACTAGAATTTGTTAGTAGTTTTTGATCTAAACCTTTTGGCAATAAGAAGCCGACAACGCACAACAAGCAACTAGCCCAAACCTAACTTCCGAAACAAATAGAATCAAGAAAGATTAGACCAATGGATGAATCATCGTCACAACTTGGGGTTCTACTACATTAATAAAATTCAAAGGCGCAAGAATGTATTAGAAGTTTTTGATTTGCACCTTACGGATATAAGAAGCCAACAACACACAACGAGTAACTAGCCCAAACCTAACTTGCGAAACAAGTAGAATTAAGAAAGATTAGACCAATTGATGAATCGCCATCACAACCTAGTATTCCACTAGATTAATAAGATTCAAAGGCACCAGAATGTGTTAGTAGTTTTTGATTTGCCCTAACGGATATAAGAGGCCAACAATGAACAACGAGTAACTAGCCCAAACTTAACTTGTGAAACAACTGAAATCAAGAAAGATTAGAGCAATGGTTGAAAGGACATCACAACCTTGTTTTCTAAAAGATTAATAAGATTCACAGACACTAATATGTGTTAGGAGTTTTTGGTCTGCACCTTATGGTTATACGGAGCCAACAACACACAACGCGTAACTAGCCCAAACCTGACTTGCGAAACAAGTAGAATCAAGAAAGATTAGACCAATCGATAAATCGCCATAGCAACCTAGTGTTCCACTAGATTAATAAGATTCAAAGGCACTAGAATTTGTTAGTAGTTTTTGATCTAAACCTTACGGCTATAAGAAGCCGACAACGCACCACAAGCAACTAGCCCAAACCTAACTTCCGAAACAAATAGAATCAAGAAAGATTAGACCAATGGATGAATCATCGTCACAACATGGAGTTCTACCGCATTAATAAGATTCAAAGGCGCAAGAATGTATTACAAGTTTTTGATTTGCACTTTACGGATATAAGAAGCCAACAACACACAACGAGTAACTAGCCCAAACCTAACTTGCGAAAGAAGTAGAATTAAGAAAGATTACACCAATTGATGAATCGCCATCACAACCTAGTATTCCACTAGATTAATAAGATTCAGAGGCACCAGAATGTGTTAGTAGTTTTTGATTTGCCCCTAACGAATATAAGAGGCCAACAATGAACAACGAGTAACTAGCCCAAACTTAACTTGTGAAACAACTGAAATCAAGAAAGATTAGAGCAATGGTTGAAAGGACATCACAACCTTGTTTTCTAAAAGATTAATAAGATTCACAAACACTAATATGTGTTAGGAGTTTTTGGTCTGCACCTTATGGCTATAAGGAGCCAACAACACAAAACGCGTAACTAGCCCAAACCTAACTTAACTAAACCAAGTAGAATCAAGAAAGATTAGACCAATCGATAAATCGCCATAACAACCTAGTGTTCCACTAGATTAATAAGATTCAAAGGCACTAGAATTTGTTAGTAGTATTTGATCTAAACCTTACGGCTATAAGAAGCCGAAAACGCACAACAAGCAACTAGCCCAAACCTAACTTCCGAAACAAATAGAATCAAGAAAGATTAGACCAATGGATGAATCATCGTCACAACTTGGGGTTCTACCACATTAATAAGATTCAAAGGCGCAAGATTGTATTAGAAGTTTTTGATTTGCACCTTACGGATATAAGAAGCCAACAACACACAACGAGTAACAAGCCCAAACCTAACTTGCGAAACAGGTAGAATTAAGAAAGATTAGACCATATGATGAATCGCATAACAACCTAGTATCGCACTAGATTAATAAGATTCAGAGGCACCAGAATGTGTTAGTAGTTTTTGATTTGCCCCTAACGGATATAAGAGGCCAACAATGAACAACGAGTAACTAGCCCAAACTTAACTTGTGAAACAACTGAAATCAAGAAAGATTAGAGCAATGGTTGAAAGGACATCACAACCTTGTTTTCTAAAAGATTAATAAGATTCACAGACACTAATATGTGTTAGGAGTTTTTGGTCTGCACCTTATGGTTATACGGAGCCAACAACACACAACGCGTAAATAGCCCAAACCTGACTTGCGAAACAAGTAGAATCAAGAAAGATTAGACCAATCGATAATTCGCCATAGCAACCTAGTGTTCCACTAGATTAATAAGATTCAAAGGCACTAGAATTTGTTAGTAGTGTTTGTTCTAAACCTTACGGCTATAAGAAGCCGACAACGCCCAACAAGCAACTAGCCCAAACCTAACTTCCGAAACAAATAGAATCAAGAAAGATTAGACCAATGGATGAATCATCGTCACAACATGGAGTTCTACCGCATTAATAAGATTCAAAGGCGCAAGAATGTATTACAAGTTTTTGATTTGCACCTTACGGATATAAGAAGCCAACAACACACAACGAGTAACTAGCCCAAACCTAACTTGCGAAACAAGTAGAATTAAGAAAGATTAGACCAATTGATGAATCGCCATCACAACCTAGTATTCCACTAGATTAATAAGATTCAGAGGCACCAGAATGTGTTAGTAGTTTTTGATTTGCCCCTAACGAATATAAGAGGCCAACAATGAACAACGAGTAACTAGCCCAAACTTAACTTGTGAAACAACTGAAATCAAGAAAGATTAGAGCAATGGTTGAAAGGACATCACAACCTTGTTTTCTAAAAGATTAATAAGATTCACAGACACTAATATGTGTTAGGAGTTTTTGGTCTGCACCTTATGGCTATAAGGAGCCAACAACACAAAACGCGTAACTAGCCCAAACCTAACTTGCGAAACAAGTAGAATCAAGAAAGATTAGACCAATCGATAAATCGCCATAACAACCTAGTGTTCCACTAGATTAATAAGATTCAAAGGCACTAGAATTTGTCAGTAGTTTTTGATCTAAACCTTATGGCTATAAGAAGCCGAAAATGCACAACAAGCAACTAGCCCAAACCTAACTTCCGAAACAAATAGAATCAAGAAAGATTAGACCAATGGATGAATCATCGTCACAACTTGGGGTTCTACTACATTAATAAAATTCAAAGGCACAGGAATGTATTAGAAGTTTTTGATTTGCACCTTACGGATATAAGAAGCCAACAACACACAACGAGTAACTAGCCCAAACCTAACTTGCGAAACAAGTAGAATTAAGAAAGATTAGACCAATTGATGAATCGCCATCACAACCTAGTATTCCACGAGATTAATAAGATTCAAAGGCACCAGAATGTGTTAGTAGTTTTTGATTTGCCCCTAACGGATATAAGAGGCCAACAATGAACAAAGAGTAACTAGCCCAAACTTAACTTGTGAAACAACTGAAATCAAGAAAGATTAGAGCAATTGTTGAAAGGACATCACAACCTTGTTTTCTAAAAGATTAATAAGATTCACAGACACTAATATGTGTTAGGAGTTTTAGGTCTGTACCTTATGGTTATACGGAGCCAACAACACACAACGCGTAACTAGCCCAAACCTAACTTGCGAAACAAGTAGAATCATGAAAGATTAGACCAATCGATAAATCGCCATAGCAACCTAGTGTTCCACTAGATTAATAAGATTCAAAGGCACTAGAATTTGTTAGTAGTTTTTTATCTAAACCTTACGGCTATAAGAAGCCGACAACGCACAACAAGCAACTAGCCCAAACCTAACGTACCAAACAAGTAGAATCAAGAAAGATTAGACCAATGGATGAATCATCGTCAGAACATGGAGTTCTACCACATTAATAAGATTTAAAGGCGCAAGAATGTATTACAAGTTTTTGATTTGCACCTTACAGATATAAGAAGCCAACAACACACAACGAGTAACTAGCCCAAACCTAACTTGCGAAACAAGTAGAATTAAGAAAGATTAGACCAATTGATGAATCGCCATCACAACCTAGTATTCCACTAGATTAATAAGATTCAAAGGCACCAGAATGTGTGAGTAGTTTTAGATCTGCCCCTAACGGATATAAGAGGCCAACAATGAACAACGAGTAACTAGCCCAAACTTAACTTGTGAAACAACTGAAATCAAGAAAGATTAGAGCAATGGTTGAAAGGACATCACAACCTTGTTTTCTAAAAGATTAATAAGATTCACAGACACTAATATGTGTTAGGAGTTTTTGGGCTGCACCTTATGGCTATAAGGAGCCAACAACACAAAACGCGTAACTAGCCCAAACCTAACTTGCGAAACAAGTAGAATCAAGAGAGATTAGACCAATCGATAAATCGCCATAACAACCTAGTGTTCCACTAGATTAATAAGATTCAAAGGCACTAGAATTTGTTAGTAGTTTTTGATCTAAACCTTACGGCTATAAGAAGCCAAAACGCACAACAAGCAACTAGCCCAAACCTAACTTCCAAACAAATAGAATCAAGAAAGATTAGACCAATGGATGAATCATCGTCACAACTTGGGGTTCTACTACATTAATAAGATTCAAAGGCGCAAGAATGTTTTACAAGTTTTTGATTTGCACCTTACGGATATAAGAAGCCACCAACACACAAGAGTAACTAGCCCAAACCTAACTTGCGAAACAAGTAGAATTAAGAAAGATTAGACCAATTGATGAATCGCCATCACAACCTAGTATTCCACTAGATTAATAAGATTGAAAGGCACCAGAATGTGTTAGTAGTTTTTGATTTGCCCTAACGGATATAAGAGGCCAACAATGAACAACGAGTAACAAGCCCAAACTTAACTTGTGAAACAACTGAAATGAAGAAAGATTAGAGCAATGGTTGAAAGGACATCACAACCTTGTTTTCTAAAAGATTAATAAGATTCACAGACACTAATATGTGTTAGTAGTTTTTGGTCTGCACCTTATGGTTATACGGAGCCAACAACACACAACGCGTAACTAGCCCAAACCTGACTTGCGAAACAAGTAGAATCAAGAAAGATTAGACCAATCGATAAATCGCCATAACAACCTAGTGTTCCACTAGATTAAAAAGATTCAAAGGCACTAGAATTTGTTAGTAGTTTTTGATCTAAACCTTACGGCTATAAGAAGCCGACAACGCACAACAAGCAACTAGCCCAAACCTAACTTCCGAAACAAATAGAATCAAGAAAGATTAGACCAATGGATGAATCATCGTCACAACATGGAGTTCTACCACATTAATAAGATTCAAAGGCGCAAGAATGTATTACAAGTTTTTGATTTGCACCTTACGGATATAAGAAGCCAACAACACACAACGAGTAACTAGCCCAAACCTAACTTGCGAAACAAGTAGAATTAAGAAAGATTAGACCAATTGATGAATCGCCATCACAACCTAGTATTCCACTAGATTAATAAGATTCAAAGGCACCAGAATGTGTTAGTAGTTTTTGATTTGCCCCTAACGGATATAAGAGGCCAACAATGAACAACGAGTAACTAGCCCAAACTTAACTTGTGAAACAACTGAAATCAAGAAAGATTAGAGCAATGGTTGAAAGGACATCAAAACCTTGTTTTCTAAAAGATTAATACGATTCACAGACAATAGTATGTGTTAGGAGTTTTTGGTCTGCACCTTATGGCTATAAGGAGCCAAAAACACACAACGCGTAACTAGCCCAAACCTAACTTGCAAAACAAGTAGAATCAAGAAAGATTAGACCAATCGATAAATCGCCATAACAACCTAGTGTTTCACTAGATTAATAAGCTTCAAAGGCACTAGAATTTGGTAGTAGTTTTTGATCTAAACCTTACGGCTATAAGAAGCCGACAACGCACAACAAGCAACTAGCCCAAACCTAACTTCCGAAACAAATAGAATCAAGAAAGATTAGACCAATGGATGAATCATCGTCACAACTTGGGGTTCTACCACATTAATAAGATTCAAAGGTGCAAGAATGTATTAGAAGTTTTTGATTTGCACCTTACGGATATAAGAAGCCAACAACACACAACGAGTAACTAGCCCAAACCTAACTTGCGAAACAAGTAGAATTAAGAAAGATTAGACCAATTGATGAATCGCCATCACAACCTAGTATTCCACTAGAATAATAAGATTCAAAGGCACCAGAATGTGTTAGTAGTTTCTGATTTGCCCCTAACGGATATAAGAGGCCAACAATGAACAACGAGTAACTAGCCCAAACTTAACTTGTGAAACAACTGAAATCAAGAAAGATTAGAGCAATGGTTGAAAGGACATCAGAACCTTGTTTTCTAAAAGTTTAATAAGATTCACAGACACTAATATGTGTTAGGAGTTTTTGGTCTGCACCTTATGGTTATACGGAGCCAACAACACACAACGCGTAACTAGCCCAAACCTAACTTGCGAAACAAGTAGAAGCAAGAAAGATTAGACCAATCGATAAATCGCCATAGCAACCTAGTGTTCCACTAGATTAATAAGATTCAAATGCACTAGAATTTGTTAGTGGTTTTTTATCTAAACCTTACGGCTATAAGAAGCCGACAACGCACAACAAGCAACTAGCCCAAACCTAACTTCCGAAACAAATAGAATCCAGAAAGATTAGACAAACGGATGAATCATCGTCACAACCTGGAGTTCTACCACATTAATCAGATTCAAAGGCGCAAGAATGTATTACAAGTTTTTGATTTGCACCTTACGGATATAAGAAGCCAACAACACACAACGAGTAACTAGCCCAAACCTAACTTGCGAAACAAGTAGAATTAAGAAAGATTAGACCAATTGATGAATCGCCATCACAACCTAGTATTCCACTAGATTAATAAGATTCAGAGGCACCAGAATGTGTTAGTAGTTTTTGATTTGCCCCTAACGAATATAAGAGGCCAACAATGAACAACGAGTAACTAGCCCAAACTTAACTTGTGAAACAACTGAAATCAAGAAAGAATAGAGCAATGGTTGAAAGGACATCACAACCTTGTTTTCTAAAAGATTAATAAGATTCACAGACACTAATATGTGTTAGGAGTTTTGGGGCTGCACCTCATGGCTATAAGAAGCCAACAACACACAACGAGTAACTAGCCCAAACCTAACTTGCGAAACAAGTAGAATCAAGAGAGATTAGACCAATCGATAAATCGCCATAACAACCTAGTGTTCCACTAGATTAATAAGATTCAAAGGCACTAGAATTTGTTAGTAGTTTTTGATCTAAACCTTACGGCTATAAGAAGCCGACAACGCACAACAAGCAACTAGCCCAAACCTAACTTCCGAAACAAATAGAATCAAGAAAAGATTAGACCAATGGATGAATCATCGTCACAACATGGAGTTCTACCGCATTAATAAGATTCAAAGGCGCAAGAATGTATTACAAGTTTTTGATTTGCACCTTACGGATATAAGAAGCCAACAACACACAACGAGTAACTAGCCCAAACCTAACTTGCGAAACAAGTAGAATTAAGAAAGATTAGACCAATTGATGAATCGCCATCACAACCTAGTATTTCACTAGATTAATAAGATTCAGAGGCACCAGAATGTGTTAGTAGTTTTTGATTTGCCCCTAAAGGATATAAGAGGCCAACAATGAACAACGAGTAACTAGCCCAAACTTAACTTGTGAAACAACTGAAATCAAGAAAGATTAGAGCAATGGTTGAAAGGACATCACAACCTTGTTTTCTAAAAGATTAATAAGATTCACAGACACTAATATGTGTTAGGAGTTTTTGGTCTGCACCTTATGGCTATAAGGAGCCAACAACACAAAACGCGTAACTAGCCCAAACCTAACTTGCGAAACAAGTAGAATCAAGAAAGATTAGACCAATCGATAAATCGCCATAACAACCTAGTGTTCCACTAGATTAATAAGATTCAAAGGCACTAGAATTTGTTAGTAGTTTTGGATCTAAACCTTACGGCTATAAGAAGCCGAAAACGCACAACAAGCAACTAGCCCAAACCTAACTTCCGAAACAAATAGAATCAAGAAAGATTAGACCAATGGATGAATCATCGTCACAACTTGGGGTTCTACTACATTAATAAAATTCAAAGGCACAAGAATGTATTAGAAGTTTTTGATTTGCACCTTACGGATATAAGAAGCCAACAACACACAACGAGTAACTAGCCCAAACCTAACTTGCGAAACAAGTAGAATTAAGAAAGATTAGACCAATTGATGAATCGCCATCACAACCTAGTATTCCACTAGATTAATAAGATTCAAAGGCACCAGAATGTGTTAGTAGTTTTTGATTTGCCCCTTACGGATATAAGAGGCCAACAATGAACAACGAGTAACTAGCCCAAACTTAACTTCTGAAACAACTGAAATCAAGAAAGATTAGAGCAATGGTTGAAAGGACATCACAACCTTGTTTTCTAAAAGATTAATAAGATTCACAGACACTAATATGTGTTAGGAGTTTTTGGTCTGCACCTTATGGTTATACGGAGCCAACAACACACAAAGCGTAACTAGCCCAAACCTGACTTGCGAAACAAGTAGAATCAAGAAAGATTAGACCAATTGATAATTCGCCATAGCAACCTAGTGTTCCACTAGATTAATAAGATTCAAAGGCACTAGAATTTGTTAGTAGTTTTTGATCTAAACCTTACGGCTATAAGAAGCCGACAACGCACAACAAGCAACTAGCCCAAACCTAACTTCCGAAACAAATAGAATCAAGAAAGATTAGACCAATGGATGAATCATCGTCACAACATGGAGTTCTACCGCATTAATAAGATTCAAAGGCGCAAGAATGTATTACAAGTTTTTGATTTGCACCTTACGGATATAAGAAGCCAACAACACACAACGAGTAACTAGCCCAAACCTAACTTGCGAAACAAGTAGAATTAAGAAAGATTAGACCAATTGATGAATCGCCATCACAACCTAGTATTCCACTAGATTAATAAGATTCAAAGGCACCAGAATGTGTTAGTAGTTTTTGATTTGCCCCTAACGGATATAAGAGGCCAACAATGAACAACGAGTAACTAGCCCAAACTTAACTTGTGAAACAACTGAAATCAAGAAAGATTAGAGCAATGGTTGAAAGGACATCACAACCTTGTTTTCTAAAAGTTTAATAAGATTCACAGACACTAATATGTGTTAGGAGTTTTTGGTCTGCACCTTATGGTTATACGGAGCCAACAACACACAACGCGTAACTAGCCCAAACCTAACTTGCGAAACAAGTAGAATCAAGAAAGATTAGACCAATCGATAAATCGCCATAGCAACCTAGTGTTCCACTAGATTAATAAGATTCAAAGGCACTAGAATTTGTTAGTAGTTTTCTATCTAAACCTTACGGCTATAAGAAGCCGAACAAGAAGCAACTAGCCCAAACCTAACTTCCGAAACAAATAGAATCCAGAAAGATTAGACCAATGGATGAATCATCGTCACAACATGGAGTTCTACCACATTAATAAGATTCAAAGGCGCAAGAATGTATTACAAGTTTTGATTTGCACCTTACGGATATAAGAAGCCAACAACACACAACGAGTAACTAGCCCAAACCTAACTTGCGAAACAAGTAGAATTAAGAAAGATTAGACCAATTGATGAATCGCCATCACAACCTAGTATTCCACTAGATTAATAAGATTCAAAGGCACCAGAATGTGTTAGTAGTTTTTGATTTGCCCAAACGGATATAAGATGCCAACAATGAACAACGAGTAACTAGCCCAAACTTAACTTCTGAAACAACTGAAATCAAGAAAGAACAGAGCAATGGTTGAAAGGACATCACAACCTTGTTTTCTAAAAGATTAATAAGATTCACAGACACTAATATGTGTTAGGAGTTTTTGGTCTGCACCTTATGGTTATACGGAGCCAACAACACACAACGCGTAAATAGCCCAAACCTGACTTGCGAAACAAGTAGAATCAGGAAAGATTAGACCAATCGATAATTCGCCATAGCAACCTAGTGTTCCACTAGATTAATAAGATTCAAAGGCACTAGAATTTGTTAGTAGTGTTTGTTCTAAACCTTACGGCTATAAGAAGCCGACAACGCACAACAAGCAACTAGCCCAAACCTAACTTCCGAAACAAATAGAATCATGAAAGATTAGACCAATGGATGAATCATCGTCAGAACATGGAGTTCTACCACATTAATAAGATTGAAAGGCGCAAGAATGTATTACAAGTTTTTGATTTGCACCTTACAGATATAAGAAGCCAACAACACACAACGAGTAACTAGCCCAAACCTAACTTGCGAAACAAGTAGAATTAAGAAAGATTAGACCAATTGATGAATCGCCATCACAACCTAGTATTCCACTAGATTAATAAGATTCAAAGGCACCAGAATGTGTTAGTAGTTTTTGATTTGCCCCTAACGGATATAAGAGGCCAACAATGAACAACGAGTAACTAGCCCAAACTTAACTTGTGAAACAACTGAAATCAAGAAAGATTAGAGCAATGGTTGAAAGGACATCACAACCTTGTTTTCTAAAAGATTAATAAGATTCACAGACACTAATATGTGTTAGGAGTTTTTGGTCTGCACCTTATGGCTATAAGGAGCCAACAACACAAAACGCGTAACTAGCCCAAACCTAACTTGCGAAACAAGTAGAATCAAGAAAGATTAGACCAATCGATAAATCGCCATAACAACCTAGTGTTCCACTAGATTAATAAGATTCAAAGGCACTAGAATTTGTTAGTAGTTTTTGATCTAAACCTTACGGCTATAAGAAGCCGAAAACGCACAACAAGCAACTAGCCCAAACCTAACTTCCGAAACAAATAGAATCAAGAAAGATTACACCAATGGATGAAGCATCATCACAACCTTGTGTTCTACTAGATTAATAGGATTCAAAGGCACTAGAATCTATTAGGTTTTTTTTATTTGCACCTTACGGATATAAGAAGCCAACAACACACAACCACTAACTAGCCCAAACCTAACTTGCGAAACAAGTAGAATCAAGAAAGATTAGACCAATTGATGAATCGCCTTCACAACCTAGTATTCCACTAGATTAATAAGATTCAAAGGCACGTAATGTGTTAGTAGTTTTTGATTTGCCCCTAATGGATATAAGAGGCCAACAATGAACAACGAGTAACTAGCCCAAACTTAACTTCTGAAACAACTGAAATCAAGAAAGAATAGAGCAATGGTTGAAAGGACATCACAACCTTGTTTTCTAAAAGATTAATAAGATTCACAGACACTAATTTGTGTTAGGAGTTTTTGGTCTGCACCTTATGGTTATACGGAGCCAACAACACACAACGCGTAACTAGCCCAAACCTAACTTGCGAAACAAGTAGAATCAAGAAAGATTAGACCAATCGATAAATCGCCATAACAACCTAGTGTTCCACTAGATTAATAAGATTCAAAGGCACTAGAATTTGTTAGTAGTTTTTGATCTAAACCTTACGGCTATAAGAAGCCGAAAACGCACAACAAGCAACTAGCCCAAACCTAACTTCCGAAACAAATAGAATCAAGAAAGATTAGACCAATGGATGAATCATCGTCACAACATGGAGTTCTACCGCATTAATAAGATTCAAAGGCGCAAGAATGTATTACAAGTTTTTGATTTGCACCTTACGGATATAAGAAGCCAACAACACACAACGAGTAACTAGCCCAAACCTAACTTGCGAAACAAGTAGAATTAAGAAAGATTAGACCAATTGATGAATCGCCATCACAACCTAGTATTCCCCGAGATTAATAAGATTCAAAGGCACCAGAATGTGTTAGTAGTTTTTGATTTGCCCCTAACGGATATAAGAGGCCAACAATGAACAAAGAGTAACTAGCCCAAACTTAACTTGTGAAACAACTGAAATCAAGAAAGATTAAAGCAATGGTTGAAAGGACATCACAACCTTGTTTTCTAAAAGATTAATAAGATTCACAGACACTAATATGTGTTAGGAGTTTTTGGTCTGCACCTTATGGCTATAAGGAGCCAACAACACACAACGCGCAACTAGCCCAAACCTAACTTGCGAAACAAGTAGAATCAAGAACGATTACACCAATGGATGAAGCATCATCACAACCTTGTGTTCTACTAGATTAATAGGATTCAAAGGCACTAGAATCTATTAGGTTTTTTTTATTTGCACCTTACGGATATAAGAAGCCAACAACACACAACGACTAACTAGCCCAAACCTAACTTGCGAAACAAGTAGAATCAAGAAAGATTAGACCAATGGATAAATCGCCATAACAACCTAGTGTTCCACTAGATAAATAAGATTCAAAGGCACTAGAATTTATTAGTAGTTTTTGATCTAAATCTTACGGATTTAAGAAGCCGACAACGCACAACAAGCAACTAGCCCAAACCTAACTTCCGAAACAAATAGAATCAAGAAAGATTAGACCAATGGATGAATCATCGTCACAACTTGGGGTTCTACCACATTAATAAGATTCAAAAGCGCAAGATTGTATTAGAAGTTTTTGATTTGCACCTTACAGATATAAGAAGCCAACAACAAACAACGAGTAACTAGCCCAAACCTAACTTGCGAAACAAGTAGAATTAAGAAAGATTAGACCAATTGATGAATCGCCATCACAACCTAGTATTCCACTAGATTAATAAGATTCAAAGGCATCAGAATGTGTTAGTAGTTTTTGATTTGCCCCTTACGGATATAAGAGGCCAACAATGAACAACGAGTAACTAGCCCAAACTTAACTTCTGAAACAACTGAAATCAAGAAAGATTAGAGCAATGGTTGAAAGGACATCACAACCTTGTTTTCTAAAAGATTAATAAGATTCACAAACACTAATATGTGTTAGGAGTTTTTGGTCTGCACCTTATGGCTATAAGGAGCCAACAACACACAACGCGCAAGTAGCTCAAACCTGACTTGCGAAACAAGTAGAATCAAGAAAGATTAGACCAATCGATAATTCGCCATAGCAACCTAGTGTTCCACTAGATTAATAAGATTCAAAGGCACTAGAATTTGTTAGTAGTTTTTGATCTAAACCTTACGGCTATAAGAAGCCGACAACGCACAACAAGCAACTAGCCCAAACCTAACTTCCGAAACAAATAGAATCAAGAAAGATTAGACCAATGGATGAATCATCGTCACAACATGGAGTTCTACCGCATTAATAAGATTCAAAGGCGCAAGAATGTATTACAAGTTTTTGATTTGCACCTTACGGATATAAGAAGCCAACAACACACAACGAGTAACTAGCCCAAACCTAACTTGCGAAACAAGTAGAATTAAGTAAGATTAGACCAATTGATGAATCGCCATCACAACCTAGTATTCCACTAGATTAATAAGATTCAAAGGCAGCAGAATGCGTTAGTAGTTTTTGATTTGCCCCTTACGGATATAAGATGCCAACAATGAACAACGAGTAACTAGCCCAAACTTAACTTGTGAAACAATGAAATCAAGAAAGATTAGAGCAATGGTTGAAAGGACATCACAACCTTGTTTTCTAAAAGTTTAATAAGATTCACAGACACTAATATGTGTTAGGAGTTTTGGTGCACCTTATGGTTATAAGGAGCCAACAACACACAAAGCGTAACTAGCCCAAACTAACTTGCGAAACAAGTAGAATCAAGAAAGATTAGACCAATCGATAAATCGCCATAACAACCTAGTGTTCCACTAGATTAATAAGATTCAAAGGCACTAGAATTTGTTAGTAGTTTTGATCTAAACCTTACACGGCTATAAGAAGCGAAACAACGCACAACAAGCAACTAGCCCAAACCTAACTTCCGAAACAAATAGAATCAAGAAAGATTAGACCAATGGATGAATCATCGTCACAACTTGGGGTTCTACCACATTAATAAGATTCAAAGGCGCAAGAATGTATTAGAAGTTTTTGATTTGCACCTTACGGATATAAGAAGCCAACAACACACAACGAGTAACAAGCCCAAACCTAACTTGCGAAACAAGTAGAATTAAGAAAGATTAGACCAATTGATGAATCGCCATCACAACCTAGTATTCCACTAGATTAATAAGATTCAAAGGCATCAGAATGTGTTAGTAGTTTTTGATTTGCCCCTTGCGGATATAAGAGGCCAACAATGAACAACGAGTAACTAGCCCAAACTTAACTTGTGAAACAACTGAAATCAAGAAAGATTAGAGCAATGGTTGAAAGGACATCACAACCTTGTTTTCTAAAAGTTTAATAAGATTCACAGACACTAATATGTGTTAGGAGTTTTTGGTCTGCACCTTATGGTTATACGGAGCCAACAACACACAAAGCGTAACTAGCCCAAACCTGACTTGCGAAACAAGTAGAATCAAGAAAGATTAGACCAATTGATAATTCGCCATAGCAACCTAGTGTTCCACTAGATTAATAAGATTCAAAGACACTAGAATTTGTTAGTAGTTTTTGATCTAAACCATACGGCTATAAGATGCCGACAACGCACAACAAGCAACTACCCCAAACCTAACTTCCGAAACAAATTGAATCATGAAAGATTAGACCAAGTTGTGACGATGATTCATCCATTGGTCTAATCTTTCTTGATTCTATTTGTTTCGGAAGTTAGGTTTGGGCTAGTTGCTTGTTGTGCGTTGTCGGCTTCTTATAGCCGTAAGGTTTAGATCAAAAACTACTAACAAATTCTAGTGCCTTTGAATCTTATTAATCTAGTGGAACACTAGGTTGTTATGGCTATTTATTGATTGGTCTAATCTTTCTTGATTCTACTTGTTTCGCAAGTCAGGTTTGGGCTAGTTACGCTTTGTGTGTTGTTGGCTCCGTATAACCATAAGGTGCAGACCAAAAACTCCTAACACATATTAGTGTCTGTGAATCTTATTAAACTTTTAGAAAACAAGGTTGTGATGTCCTTTCAACCATTGCTCTAATCTTTCTTGATTTCAGTTGTTTCACAAGTTAAGTTTGGGCTAGTTACTCGTTGTTCATTGTTGGCCTCTTATATCCGCAAGGGGCAAATCAAAAACTACTAACACATTCTGGTGCCTTTGAATCTTATTAATCTAGTGGAATACTAGGTTGTGATGGCGATTCATCAATTGGTCTAATCTTTCTTAATTCTACTTGTTTCGCAAGTTAGGTTTGGGCTAGTTACTCGTTGTGTGTTGTTGGCTTCTTATATCCGTAAGGTGCAAATCAAAAACTTGTACTACATTCTTGCGCCTTTAAATCTTATTAATGTGGTAGAACTCCATGTTCTGACGATGATTCATCCATTGGTCTAATCTTTCATGATTCTATTTGTTTCGGAAGTTAGGTTTGGGCTAGTTGCTTGTTGTGCGTTGTCGGCATCTTATAGCCGTAAGGTTTAGATCAAAAACTACTAACAAATTCTAGTGCCTTTGAATCTTATTAATCTAGTGGAACACTAGGTTGCTATGGCGAATTATCGATTGGTCTAATCTTTCTTGATTCTACTTGTTTCGCAAGTCAGGTTTGGGCTAGTTATGCTTTGTGTGTTGTTAGGAGTTTTTGGTCTGCACCTTATGGCTATAAGTAGCAAACAACACACAACGCGCAACTAGCCCAAACCTAACTTGCGAAACAAGTAGAATCAAGAACGATTACACCAATGGATGAAGCATCATCACAACCTTGCGTTCTACTAGATTAATAGGATTCAAAGGCACTAGAATCTACTAGGTTTTTTTTATTTGCAGCTTACAGCTTATTTGGTACCTTGTT